>NW_006500340.1:2004679-2025419 GCF_000471905.2 Amborella trichopoda | reverse complement strand
ATCCAACCATCCTATTTAGATCAAGTGAGCCACTTATCGTTGGATCTAGATTCGACACCTTAGAGTATTTTATTTTAATTTTTTTGTTCAGAAACTTGTATGAAAATTAAAATTTGGTATGTACCATCTTCTCAATGAGCCTCACCTAAAACATATTTTAAAATATAATGACCAAAATACCCCTTGAATCTTTCAGGGGTATTTTGGTCATTTTATTTTATTGAGAATATGTTTTTATATTTATTGCAAGTGCGAGTTTAAGATCGGAGTGAATGTCCAAAATTTGGTGTAAACATAATTTGTATAAAAAAATTTAAAAAAAAATAGTGAAGAGACGTGACATTGTGATTGAAGCCATCTGTCCACGCAAAATGGACGGTTGGATAGGGAGAAGTATATAAATTTTATGCAGTAGGGGAAGCATAGAAAGCTTGCCCGTATATAAAACAAGAGATCAAATAACAACGCAGGTTTGAATCTCAAAAGTGGGATTTAATTGTAAAATATGAAATATATTGGATTATTTTTAAATTCCCAAAATAACATAAGTTTTTTATATAAATCTCCTTGATTCTTAAGAAAGATTTGCATTTGAAGATATGATATTTATGACGATCCCCAATAGAACTTGATTCTTATCACTCCATATATATAATGGCCTCACTCCATTTCCTCTACATCGCTCTGGGTCACGGTCGATTGGAAGTTTGTATTTCAGATCATTTATATATGATTTTGTCTCTTGAATTATTTGGAGGGATATATTTTCTTCCCAGATGTTATTTTTAATTGGAATAAACTTATATAAGGTTACAAACTTAAAATGTAGAAATATAGCTGCATCTCACAAATCTATTATAAAAAGTTGTTTGGATGTTGGAAAACCCTCTAGTTGTGAACATCGAGTTGTATGAATATGAAAAGAAGAAAAAAAAAAAATTGAGTATGCGAAATAGTGTATCTTGCAGCATATTATCTCGACCATCTATTTTCAATATTTTTATGTGTTTAGATATCTACTTGATTTGAATCTTTTTAGAGTTTAAAATTTTAGGATTAAAGATGAAAATAGCTTTTCAAGCCATCCTAAAAAAAAATTATATCAAAATTACATATACAATAAAATTAGAGGGGTGTCTTAATTGGATTGTTTAAGGTTGCAACCTTATGCAAACCACACCCTTTTTAATCACTCATGTCACCACCCTTGTTATCCTTTGAACATTATGATGATAATGTTATTCTTTTTCCTGCTTATTGCCCATTGACTTAAATTAGAACGGAGACTTTGTAAGAAACATGTCTTTGAATCTTTTTACCAATTTGTCAGGAGACTATATGGTATTTTCGGTATTTTCCCAAACATTATTTGATTTTTCAAAGTGTTAACAAGTTTTTCCCTCTAAATGTGGTCACCATTGTCCATGGTCCTTTGCCTTTGCCTACCTATTAATATGAGATAATTAAATTTGTAATTTGCTACAATTTGCCTTAGCTATCCACCTTAAATAATCAAAATAAGACGCACCTCTTAATAACGCCGGAAGATCCAGTTTTGGTATTGGAATTTTTTTTGATGGACTGAAAATATACAGCAATTCCCAATCATAAATTTCAAAGCATAGTAGAAACTCAAACCATCACAAATACTTGAAAATCTTGAAAGTGGACGGTCTAGATAATTTGTTGTAAGACGACTTGTTTAGAAATTAAAATCTTTTTTCTCTTTATCTTCATACATGTTGAGGTCGAAATGATCAATTTAAAAATGTGACATTTTTTTCAATAGCTAGCTACTTCGTTATCAGTTGTGCATGTGCGATTGTTTTCCATACAATTTCAACACATGGTGATACCCACAATGCATGACCGTGACCGTGACCGTGACCGTGACCGTGATTGGGTGACACCAAATTTCCATGTGGAAAGCAAAAAGACTTATCCTTTCAAAGCCATCTAAGAGAGAGAGAGAGAGTGGGGTCCTCTCCAAGTCTAGAGAGAGAGAGAGGCAATTGCACCTCCAAGTCATAGGATAGAGAGAGAGGTGTCATGAGAGAGAGAGATAGAGAAAGGCAATTACTTGACCTAATGACTAAGGCCTTTCTATTCCATTAATACGATGTATTAAGTTTGGATTTTTCTTTTTCTTTCGAAGGCAGGAGCCATTTCCAAAAGCAAGGCCCCTAAGTTCATTGTTTGATGTGTTATGTGTGTGGACTTTCTCCTTCCTATTAAAATTTGCAACCCCAATAGACACCAACCTGAAGGATAACTTCTCCAACGGAGGTGTACTTGGATATAAAGAAAAGAAAAAAAAAAAAGAATTTCAAATCTTAAGAATAGTTCATTTTGTAATATGTTTTTGGACGGTATATTACAAATTTGTTCGATCAAATTTTGTAATTAAGATTAAATAATGGATTTTCATGTTATCAAATGATAGTATTGGAACTTCAACCCCCCCCCCCCTCCCCGAAAAAGAAGAAAAAAAGATTGTCCAGTAGTATTGACCAGCATTCAAAAAATGGAGTCGATCTCAAAAACCGGCTAAGTGCTGGTTTCCAGTAATCAATAAATCGGCCGATTGGACCGGCCTAACCGGGTAAGTCTCAGCTAGTAAAAAAACTTGTTAAAAAAAATATAAAATACAAAAATTCTAAAAAACAAATGAAATGATATTTAAAGCATGATTAAAATAATGCACATCCAAATGAAGCTGAAAATTAGTAAAAAATAGATGTTAAAAAATTGATTTATGCCTATAGGCATTTTTGAATTTTTCAAAAAAGAAGGGGAAATGTAAAAATCAATATTCGGGGCCACAAAATTTTCCAATCTTTGCAAAAATGATAAAAAAAAAATAAAAAAATTAAAAAATGTATTACAAACAAATATTTTAATTTCTAAGATTTTATACAATTGTTTTTGAATTTATTTAAAATTCCCAGTCAGATTACCCAAACTGGCCAAAACCAAAACTGGCCAGCAGTTTCGATCTAACCAGTGGGTTCCGAGTTGAACCGGCTGATATTGCCTTCATTGGTCTTGACTACTTGTACATCACTTCTATAAAACAAAGAAAATTAAAGGGAAAAAAAAAAAGGGTGTGGTTTGTATAGAGCCTAGGTTTTAAACAATCAAATTAGAACCTATCTTCAAATAGTGTCAAAAAATGTGGTTTCAATATGGGAAATCTTCACGGTTTGTATAGAGCTTAGGCTCTAAACAATCAAATAAGAGCCTACCTTCAAATAGTATCAAGAATTGTGGTTTCAATATGGGAAATCTTTGTGAGAGCCTTAAAATATATTTTCATCTTTATTTATAAAGTTTAAAGCTTAAAAAATAGTGTAGAGCCACAGCTCTATGAAAACTTGAAAATTGACGGTCCAAACACTGTTTTCAAAACTTGAAATCTATTTTTTACTCTCGTCCATGCGTCATGATGTCGAGATGATCAATTTGAGGACATTTGGGCATCAAAACAGCCTCTTCTATGGAAATTTTTGAGGTAGGTTCTAATTCGATTGGTTAGAGCCTCGGCTCTGTACAAACTTTTCCCAAAACAAAATAGTCTGAGCATTAGGCTTGACTAGTTTTGTGCTGTTGTCTTAGATTCAATGCGGAAACGTAAACCCAGCCTTTGGTCAACCGAAAGAGGTTTTTGTTTTGAACCTCTTTCTAGCAAATTAGGCTGACATACCCAAAATGAGCACTGGTTGGCCTAATAAATCGAACTTTAAAACAAGATTCCTATAATTCAAGCCTATAAAATAGGGATAGCTTCGAAATTGGTAATCTCTAAAATAGAGAAATATCAAATCTAATCCCATATTATAGGGATTACCTTTGAATTAGAGAAGGTTTTGAATGTTATGGTTGTTACACTTTTGTTAGGCCAGTTGTAGATTCCAATTTCCACCTTGGGGGATGTTTTGACAACACTTTCTTCCCTCTATTTTGCTCTTCCTTTTAGTAAGAACTAGGAAGAGAGACAAAGAAAATCTCATTTTTAAACATTTTTTCTCTCTCTCTATATATATATATATATCTCATCCCCTAGGTTTCCAATTATCTCTCTCCCTTCCCCCTCCTCTCTCTCTCTCACACTTCTCATAGGGTTTCCTCAATGTTAAGATAATGGGGTTTCTCATTTTATTATGAATTTTATTTCCTCTAAGTAATTCTGGGGCTTTTCGTTTGGATCATAATTTTAGGTATCAGAGATAACTAAGGGAGATTAAGGTATATCTTCCTCCATGCTTATTTTACAATGATTGAGATTTTTTAATGTTTTTATGTATTTTTTTCCTACTAATTTTTCAACTCATTTGATTCAGTCAAACTCTCATCTAGATGTGGAATTGTTCCTTATTATGAGTTCATAAAATTTTCCAATATAATTATGTGGAATTGTTCCTTATTATGAGTTCATAAAATTTTCCAATATAATTCCATTCATGATACCTATCGGTGCTTGATGTTTGTCTTAGGTAATATATATAATATGTTTAGGTAATATATATAATATGTTTTATAATGCTAAATTTAGTTGCATACAAGGTAATGTACATTTTTTTAATCAATAAGATCAATAAAAAATGTTTCATGAGTATGATTTCATGCCTGAGAATCCCTTTATTGGGGATGTGCAAAGGATATGAATTGCCAATCGATATTAAATTAATGTTTTGTTTTTATTTTTATTTTTTGTTAGATTCTAAAGCCCTTGTAGCCTTTTGAAAAGGCCAAACGTCAAATATCTTCCAATTCAAACAAACATTTTTGCTTACAATAAAATCTAAGAAGAAATAGAAAAAGGCAAAAAAGGAAAAGTGGAACTAAAATGGGTTTTCATTGATGGGGACTGCAGTTTGGGTGGAGATGTAACATCTTCCAAAGTGGTATTGTCAGCTTTGCCAAAGTCTACGCTGTTTTTCGTCTCTTTCTTTTTGGTTTCTCTATCTTTTGTTAAGGAAAATTCAGGAAATGATTGTAATTCTTTTAGTAGGATTGGTCCACATTATCGTAACTTTTTGTCCATTATTTTTCTTTTTATATTTTTTTTTAGCTTTTCTCTTTGTTTGATGTTGCAAACCTTGTATCATTTTTTATTTTTATTTTTAAGTTATGTGCAATCTAATGCCCTTGATATTATACTAATCTAGTTCAATATTAGAATCATCGCACTACCCCATAGCATTATTATTTTTATTATTATTTTTGGTGAAAGTATAAAAGGCTAATACCCGCAACATCGAATAAAAATAAAATACAATTAGGTATGTCCAATATGTCTAATATTGAACCGGCCCATATTCCATCTCCTTTAAATCAAAGGATGGGTTTTTCATTGCATGGCACATAATGCTACCTTCTAAATGCATGCGTAGTAATCAAACCGGTAGAGCAAAAGAAACAATTGGGCAATCCGAAGTTAGACGTATAGGAACTACCTAATTTTATATAGTTCTAATTTTAAATACAATCCTATGTTGGAGACATTGGATCGGTATAATTTAAGAAAATAGCAAGTATGGAGCGATCCAATATTTCTAATATAATATTGGAACACCTCAGTCTGATACATGGGGCATCCCAAAAATGCACAAAAATAAAACAGTAAAAAAAATGCATCTTATGCTTGCAATATCAGAAAGAGCCATGAAGAAATAGAACCTCCATATAAAATTAGCTAAATTTTGGACTAAACTGCAATTTTGTTAGATAAATATAGTTGGCATGTAATTTTTCCTTTTTCTTTTAGGGTGCAGTTTGTATAGAGCCAAGGCTTTAAACAATCAAATTAGAGCCCACCTTCAAATAGTCTCGAGAAATGTAAGATGTACTTTAAAAATCTATTGAAAAATGTTGTTTTAATGTTGAAAATCTCTCTAATTGATCATCTCGACATCGAGATGTATGAATATGAAAAAAAAAAGATTTTGAGGCCTAGAAATAGTATATCAACATGTCATTGTGGTTGGACAAATTTCATTAATCTTAAACTAAATTCTTATAAAATATAATGTTATTAAACCATGTAAAACAACGGTGAACTTTGTTAATCATCTGCTTATTAAACAGTCTATACACTATTGTGGACATCTGGTACTCTTTAAAGATAATAATTAAAAAGCGAATAGACATGATAATGCAATATAGGGTAAGTGATTACTTAAATATGAAGATATCATATGGTGAAAATAGAAAATTTGTGAAACAATAATGTCGATCTCGACAACGATTGGAAAAAATGAACCAAATGCCTCAGAAATCATGTATCAAAACAATTATTTTGGACCATTTATGTTTCAAATTTTATTTTGCAACATTTCTGGTGGAATTTTGAGGTGTGGCTTTACCAAATATTATAAATACAAAAAATGTTTAACTTATGCCCATACGGATTATATGAAAAACTGGTTTAAATTGGCCAATCGTGGCTACATTGGCCAATCGTGTCTGGTTTCTAGCATAAACTAGTTTTATTCATGATATATGGCGGGAACCGGACCAACCTCACGGATTTTCAATCCATATCAAACGTTTCCAATCCGGATTGATGTTTTTTAAAACCCTAAGCGAAACGTGACCATTTGTTATCACCATCTAATGGGATCCAGTCTACTTCATGGCCACTCCTATGGTAAATTCTCTTTCCCAGAAAAAAGAAAAAGTCAAAATTCTTTTTCTTTTCTGTGAAAATATTGGGTTCCCAATAAATCTTCAAACGATTAAGTAGAATCCCAACAAACAAAAAAGGAAATAAGTTTATTTATGATTCAAATAGATCTAATCAACCGCTAACTACTAGGGGCTGTGTTGGAATAACTCAAAAATTCAAATCCCAAGTTATAATCAAAAGAGACCTTTTTTGTAATCAATGGCCAAGTACTAAGTGATACATTTTCACATATGAAAGAAAGTTCAATTTTATTTTTTGAATTTCATAACCGAGAGGAAGCCCAAAAAGTGGTAACTGATGCACTGACATTAATCTGCCATTTATCTCAACAGCAAGTTTATTTTTTTATGCCTGTCCTCCCTTTAAATGAATGAATCTGTTAAAGAAATGCTCAACTCCTTTCCATCAATATAAAATGGGGTGCAATTACAAAACAAAAAGAAACTCTCTTTGAGAGACAGAAACAATAGATATTATATATAACAGCGTGGACCTTGGGTTTCTGTGCAGATCCTTGAGCAGTAGCAATGGCAGGAAACAAAGCATCTCTCTGCCTTTTGGGGTTGTTTTTCTCACTCTTTCATTCTGGATTTGCCCATAAAAAGGTGAGCATTGTATTGGGTTTTTCATTTTATCTTTGTTTTTCGATTCAATCATTTTAAATGTTATTGCACTGGGTTTTTATTTCTTCACCTCTGTTGCAGTACTTTCATGGCCATTTCTACCATTTCTGTTAACATTTCTCAGTGTTTCTTAAATGGATCTATAGTGGGTAATTCTTATTTTTTCACTTTACAATCAGATAATATTCTGATTTTTCATCTTTTATTTTTGTCGTAGCCTTTTGTGGTGTACATGGGGCAGCATTCACACGCTCCTTTGGATCAGATTGATCATGCACGTGTGACTGAATCTCATCATGAATTATTGGGGACGTTTATTGGAAGGTAATGAATTTATACAGAAATGGAAAATTTTCAATCTTTGTATTTTTGTCGTTTTCTCTTTTCATTCTCATTGTTTTTCACTGTTCCATCAATTTTTTACACAAGAACTACTGATTTAACAATATTGGTTTACTGCTTATTTTTATTAGTTTTTAATATTCCATCTATCGATTTTTCAATACAAATTTAACTAACAATGCGCATTGGTTTCTCTTTGTAGTAAGGAGAAGGCAAAGGATGCCATCTTCTATTCCTATACTCTTAATGTGAATGGTTTTGCTGCTAATCTTGAAGAGGAAGAAGCTTTGGAAATATCAAGTAATTATAATTCATTCATTTCTTCGTATTATTTTTCATTGGCTTTTCTATTTCAATCAAATAGATTTTGTGTTCATTTGATTCTATTTTACTTTTTTTGTTTCTCTTTTTTTTTAGAACATCCTGGTGTCGTATCGGTGTTTCCGGATAAACTCCGGGAGTTACATACGACTCGATCTTGGCACTTTATGGGATTGGAACGCGATGGTCGTGTTCCCAAGAAATCGTTATGGCACCAAACGAACTTTGGCAGAGATGTCATAGTTGCAAACTTAGACACAGGTATGCTTCTCAGAATTCAGAAAGTAGCACTGTGCGCATGAACTTTTCAATCTTTGTAAGAACTATTAAGATATTGTTTCCCTCAAATTTTCTTTTTAATTTCATGTATTTTCATCATGTTTAAGTATTCTAAACTTAATTTCATGTATTTTGCATTCCTAATAAAACCAAATTATATCAAGTGTACGTGTTCATTTGCTTTTGTATTTTGTGCTATTTTTTTAATCTAAAAGTTCATAAAATCATATTGGATTATTTTTTGTGCAATAGTCTTTAAAAAAACATTGTTTGTCCGACCCGGGGCAGTCCCAAATCGGACTGGAAGGGGGGGCTGGCAATTCCGGGACTCAATACTCGAATCACTCAATTGGTGGAAGTCTCCGAGATTTGTCCTTGGTTTTGGAAGTCTCAGTGATTTGTCCTTGGTTTTGCAAAATTTCATCTGATTTTAAACGAATTTTTGCAGGTGTGTGGCCTGAGTCTGAGAGTTTCAGGGATGAAGGGATAGGACCAGTACCCTCAAAGTGGAAGGGAATCTGCCAAAACGATGACCCCGAAATGCGCCCAGTGAAATGTAACAGGTCAGTTTTGATGCTTCTATACTCTTTATCAAATAAGTCAAATGTTTGTACTTCTTTTTTTATTATTTTTTCTTTTGTTTTTAAATTAAAAGTCCCTTATTTTATCAAAAAGTAAATTGGCTTTGCTTCTTTTTTTATTATTGTTTTAACGTCACTTATTTTGAGTCTTTATCATAAAGTCAAATGTTTTTACTTCTTTTTTTATTATTTTTTCTTTTGTTTTTAAATTAAATTAAAAGTCACTTATTTTTTTTGAGGGGCCCTTTTATATCATTATATATGTTTATGTAGACCTGGAAAGTCTAGTTGGGGTGTACCATTTTGCTATTTTCAAGAACCTTGAGGGTTTCTCTAAAAGTAAAAGTTTATATAGAGCCGAGGCTCTAAAACGATCAAAGTAGAGCTTACTTCATAAATTTCACTAAAAGCAGTTGTTTTGATGCTCAAATATACTTAAATTGATCATCTTGACATCAAGATGCATAGACATGAGAAAAAATGGATAGTGTATTTTGTAACGTATTTTTTGACCATCAATTTTCAAAATTTTCAAGTTTTCATAGATCTGTCGATCTACATTATTTTGAAGTTATAAGCTTTATAAATAAATATGCAAATATATTTTAAGGCTATTACAAATATTGAAACCACATTTCTCGACACTATATGAAGGTAGGCTCTAATTTGATTGTTTGGAGCCTAGGCTGTATACAAACTGCACCCTTTTCTAAATACTTTATCTATCATTATTATTCGTATTTGGGAATATGTAGTAGTACACATACAGTAAAGATTATTCGTATTTGGGAATATGTAGTAGTACATGTACAGTAAAGGAAATTTTTGACAATTTGCTTACTTTTAAGAAATTTGAAATTTCATCTGTAAGTTTCATCAATGAAAAATGTTTGATGATATTTTCCTTAAATTTTTTAAGGAAGTTGATTGGGGTCCGCTACTTCAACAAAGGGTACAATGCATATGCTGCTACACTGAATATCACTCCCCCTGCTCTGAACTCCCCTCGCGATATCGAAGGCCACGGGACACACACCCTCTCAACTGTCGCTGGGTCCTTCGTCCCCAATGCCAGCATTTTTGGTTTTGCCTCCGGCACCGCTAAGGGCGGTGCTCCCGGTGCTCGCGTTGCAGCTTATAAGGTCTTGTTCTTCACCTCTGCAATCTAGAATTAGTGAGGCTTTATTAACTAGAGATCTAGTTAGTTTTATCATTGTTAAAAGAATTTTTACCCCCCCCATAATCTTGGACTTAAACGCCCAAGTACAAAATCAAAATATCAAAGTCTGATCAATGGGTTGGATAGTGATGGAGAGAAAATGGGTCATATCGGCAGTTCCTATCGGATTTACATCACCATCGAACCCACCCATTTTGTCGTGATGACAAAACTCATGACCACATATTTCTTGCAAAGCAATAAGTCCTGGGTTTGAATCTTGGAACTTAGCTACTAATGAGAACATCTACCAATGAAAACATTTACCTTTTTGGTATAAGAAGGTAACAATTTTTTATAACTTTACGATATGAATTCTAATAGCTTGAACGTGTTTCAAAGTTTGAAAAATTTTCTTTTAAACTTTGAGTTTGGTCAATGAAATTAATACAACCACCCAATTTCATATCCAATGGTGAAGATTAATTGTGACCACGTTGTACCAAAGGTAAATGGTCTCATGATATACATTCTTTTTTATCTTTTTGGGTAGTTTTTTTTGTATGTTTATCTTAATATAAATTATACTATAATCCCAAGGAACATAGCAAAATTAAGGTCTTTTTTTGTCATAAGTTCATAACCATTCATCGACAAAATGGACAATGATGGAAATTCATTAAGAACAACTAGTGCATGACCCCGTTCATGGTTGGTAATCCCGTTCATGGATTGTAATGAAACTAAGAGCCTTTGTTTTCCATAGTCCTTAGAATAATGATAACACAATAGTTTTGTGTCAATTCCCTCTCTTATTTGCACCCAGTGTGCTTGTTTTGATGATGTATCATATAAAAAATAGAGCGTCTATTCCAAATTTGAGGTTTTCGACAGGTCTGTTGGCCCGCAACCAAACAGATCCAGGGTGGGTGCTTCGACTCAGACATCCTTGCCAGCTTTGACGCTGCCATCCATGATGGCGTCGACGTGGTCTCTGTCTCTCTCGGGGGCGACCCCTATCCATTTTTTGAGGATGCTACTGCCATCGGGGCCTTCCATGCTGCTCGGAAAGGTATTTCTGTCATTTGCTCGGCCGGGAACTCAGGTCCCACACCTGGCTCTGTGACCAACCTAGCACCTTGGATTCTCACTGTTGGTGCGAGCACTCTCGATCGCGATTTCCCGACTTATGTTTCCATTGGTGGCAAGCATTTAAAGGTTTGTGCTCCACTTTGATATGTCAAATTTTCGCTAGCAATTCACAAAAATTCTAAGATTTAACCAATATTCTTTATCCTAAATCTAGGTTTTACTCAAAATAGATGGTCACAATCCTTCATTGCATTTATTGGATTGACAATGTTGATCCTTATAACCATATATGTGAACACTGTTCACGTATGTCAAGTGTTCACATGAATCATATCATTCTTTCTCAGTTATTAATCGTGATTCACAACACAGTGTGAATAGTATATGCTACAAATTATCTATCTTTTGTACATGAGGTCACAATGTCTTTTAAATTTCAAAATAGGTGGTTGAATAGTATATACAGATAAAGAGATCATTTATTTTTTGTTCATGAAGTCACAATGTCCATTAAATTCCAAAATAGGCGGTTGTAAGAGTATCATTGAATAGATATAAAGTTTCAAACAAAAAAAAAATTCTCGGATTTCGTGACTCATCCCAAGCCATCCAATTTGATATCTAATGAGTGAGAATGATTATGACCTCCATGTACAAAAAATAAATTATCTCTTTGTAGACAATCCCATTAAAAATATTCTCATATAAAAATCTAATAAAAAATATTCTCATATAAAAATCTAATCTTAAGAAGTGTGAGTTACACCGTCCATCCGCATTACTATAGTCTTGATTATGGGGAAACTTAATTTTCAACTTAACAAACGCATGTGTCTATTCTTGGATGCGAAGTTCTACTTCTAAGCCGTCTATTTTAACTGGACAGTGTAGATCAGCTCCATCTTACTTCACAATTAAGGTTGCAGACATTGTATAAACTATTTCTTTCTTCGAATTGGGGACCCAATATATCGAAAATCTGGAAGTCAGAACCAATATTTTATTGTTATTCTTTTAGAAACTCCGCCGAACCTTTGACAGAATCCATTGAGTTTGTCAGACAAACGACTCAGGAGCATAGCGACGGATATCTAGCATATGAGAATGGCTTCCATAGTGAAAACATTTTCCCTTTTCTAAAATTAAAATTTTAGTTTCATTCAAATTTCATATAATATCTACATGAAATTTTTGGTTGCCGAAATTTCTGATTTGAAAATTTGTACAGGGCCAAAGCCTTTCAATTGATACATTGCCACATGAGAAGTTTTATCCTCTGATTTCCGCTGCTGATATCTTAAATCCCCAATCAAATTTTAGCCTTCTAAATGTGTAAGTATACAGTAACAACTTGTATTCCGTTTTCCGTTTTTCAAAATCTTACATAAATTTTATTTTTTCAGTTTTTAAAATTTTTATTTTTATTTTCTTTTGGCAACTAATTATCTCTTCCATATATATCTCACCATGTCAATATAGTGTCTGGGCCTTATTAATGCATAATACAAGAAATTTTGCAGGACGAACTGCTTATTGGGTTCGCTTGATCCAACAAAGGCAAAGGGCAAAATTGTTGCTTGCCTTCGGGGTGATAATGCCAGGGTAGAGAAAGGGGAGGCAGTGAAGCTAGCTGGAGGAGTCGGGATGATCTTATGCAACGATCCGAATTCTGGAAACGAAGTTATAGCCGACGCACATGTGCTCCCTGCAGCCCACCTCACTCTATCTGATGGCGCACAAGTTTTCAGCTACATAAAATCCACCAAGTAAATATCAAGTAAAAATCCAGTTCTAATTTGAATTAATTATTAAAATGTTTTCAGGGGTTTTTGTGACAAACAGCATGAGTGAAGATCCTTTTATCCTGTTTTTATCCTTTTAAGAAAAAAAATTTAAAAAAATCTTTCTGCTCTTTTTACTATGGAAATTTCCTTTGATAAAATGTGATTTGTACTATTTTGTAGTTGTGACATATAAATTTAGATAAAAATCATGAGATTCTTTTGCAAATGTTTTACTTGTCCTTCTTTTACTAACATTATTTTGTGGTTGACTCTCATAGACCACCAGCTTAGCTTACAGAAGATGATCCAAATTGAGGCCCGATTCCAAATATGCATAGCCCCATTTTGAAATTATTATTCGTTTATTTTTATTTGAAACACCTAGATACATGCAAAAATTAGAACCCTACTTTTTAGTTGGGTCATTCAATTCTTTACACTCTATCCCCCATGTAAAATTTGGAATCTATGTGCATTACTACCGGCCTTGCACTAAAATGAGGCAGAGTAACATGTGTGAGTCCGAATCAGATTCGGTCCAGTTTTAAATCGCTATCACTACCCTACATTATTGTATAGACGAGCATTTTTCCCATATTGATTTGGTGAAATTGGGTATTTTGTAGTGTGTTCTTTTGTATAAAATAACACAAATTTGGTATTTGGTGTGGTACATTATAGTACATTTTTCCTTGCCTGGTTTTTGTGAAATTGGTGCTTTGTAGTGTGTTCTTTTAAATAAAACTAACACAGAATTGGTATATTTTGTTTTATGGTGTTTTCTAAAAGGTGTGGTTTCTATAAGGTTGCAACCTTAAACAATTTGGCTTCTATAAGGTTGCAACCTTAAACAATCTAATTAAAACGCACCTCCAAATTGGTGTAAAATATTATTAGAATTATCTAAAAATCTACCTTCATATCTAATTACAAAATTTTAAACTCTAAAAATAATTAAAATCAAATAGATCTATAAATATATAAAAATTTTGAAAATGGACGGTCTAGATGATATGTTGCAAGATGCACTATTTTTTATACTCAAATTGTATTTTTTTTATCTTCAAACATCAGATAATCAATTAGAGAGTTTTTCAACATTAAAAAGATTTTGAGGTGCATCTTTAATGCTACATTTTCTAAAAGGTAAGTTCTATAGTCACAATTTCCCCATAAACTTTTTGCTGTTGATTTTTTCGTTGCAAATGGGGACTAAAAAATTTGATTTATTTGTTGCAGGAATCCTATGGCATATATCACACGTCCAAACACGAACCTGGGTTCTACCCCGGCTCCTGTAATGGCAGCCTTCTCCTCGCAGGGTCCAAACACTATCACTCCCCAAATACTCAAGGTTTGCAACTAAGAGAGAGAGAGAGCTGTGATGGTTCATAGATTTTAGAGCGGGGGTGGCAAAGGGTCGGGATCGGGTCTCGACTAGGTGATCAAGATGTCGAGATCGGATCCCGACTAGGTGATCCAGACTCCAGACCCACACTCGGGACTAACATGTGTTTGTGAAGAGGGGTGAAAATAATTGGAAAAAAACTTTGACAATGATGATGATTTTATACTAATGATTTAGTTTTATTTATATATAACGTCAATATATTCAAGTCGGATTTGAGTCGGGTTAAGTTGCCCACGACCCAAACCTTGACCCGGTCGGGTCAAGGTCAAATGGACCCAAACCCGATCCATCGGGTCCATTGTCTAGTTCGAAACCCGAACCCCTTCAGGTCAACCTGTCGGCTCCATGGGTATTTGTGATTGAGTTATTTTATTAGTTCTAGTAGGGGAGAGGTGGCATGGGTGAGTGGAGAGCCATGCTAATTTTTGTACGTTGATGAGTGAATTTTCTAATTAAATACAGACTTTTCTATTTTTTCTCCAAAATTTTTAGAATTTTATCGAGCCATTTGTCAATTTTGTTCGCATTTCACTCTATAAATCAATTTTTTCACCATAACAAATGATGTACATGTACAACCAAATATTAGTATCTAATGGCTTGGAGTGATTGTAATCTCCTCATGGTATAGATAAATGGTTTTATAGTATCCAATCTCTTATTTATAAATGAAAATAATTTATTTAAGGGCAAAGCCCTAAACAATCATTTTAAGGTGCACTTAAGAAAGTCACTAGACAAGGTTCTTTGATGCCCATAAATTCTCAATCATCGCAACTTCAAAAAGGACATCAAGAATGGATTAAAAGTCTTGAAAATTGTGCATCTTACAATGCATTTTTTAGATAGTCATTTTTCAAAAAATTTCAAATATTCAAAAATCTGCCCTCAGTTTTTTAAGTTCTAAATTTTATAATTAAGAATAAAAGAAATTTTCATGCCATCACGAAAATTTTTAATACTGAAATATCTTGCGATACTATTTCAATACTATTTGAAAGTGCAGATTACTTGGATTGTTTAGCACCTCTGCTTTTGCAAACTACACCCTAACTTTACTATTTCTTATTGCAGCCCGATATAACGGGACCAGGCGTTAGCATATTGGCAGCGTACACTGAGGCAACGTCGCCGACTGATATGGAATATGACAAGCGGAGGGTGTCATTCAACGTTGTCTCAGGGACCTCCATGTCCTGCCCTCACCTCTCTGGTGTCGTTGCTCTCATCAAGGCCCGTCACCCCAATTGGTCCGAGGCCGCCATCAAGTCTGCTATCATGACCACAGGTACGCTCATTAATATTTATTTTTACATTTTCTCATTTATTTTGAAAAAATTTAAAAATAAATCAAGGGCAAATTGATTTTTTTTTTTAATTAATTTTTTCACTAATTTTTCCACTGTATTTGGATGTGTTTGGTTTATTCATGTATTAAATATATTTTTCATAGTTTTAAATTTTTTTATGTTCTTTTTAACATGTACTGAGTAACCTGTACCAAGCTCTAGTTTTTGAGGCCGGTTTGAGTTTTCGAATACCGCTCTCTACAACTATATTTCTCAAATTGTCTCTTTTACAAGTGTTTTTATCTCTAGGATACATTATTCAGCATGTATTTTCTCTCTCTAGCTCACCGCCGCGACAATGTGGAATCGGCGGTCAAGGATGCGTCTTTGGAGAAGGCCACCCCATTCAACTATGGCGCGGGCCATGTCCGACCCAATGCTGCAGCCGACCCCGGCCTTGTCTATGACCTTACCCCAACAGACTACCTCAATTTTCTCTGTTCCCTTGACTACAACCAGAGCTCAATCTCAGCCATTACTGACCAAAACTACACCTGTCCAACCCCTAAACCCAAATTACTAGACTTTAATTACCCCTCTTTCTCCATCACTAATCTCACAAGTACGGTCACCGTCACACGTGTGGTGAAGCTCGTCGGTCCACCAGCAACTTACACTGTGCGAGTGCAGTCGCCTACCGGTGTTTCGATCGAAGTTTCGACGAAAAGCTTGAGCTTTGAGAAGGAGGGAGAGGAGAAGAGCTACACTGTGAAGTTTACATTGAAAAGCAAAAATTTCGGCAATTATTCATTTGGAAGGTTGATTTGGTCCGATGGTACCCACTATGTCAGGAGCGCAATTGTGATCAATGGGGTTTAGTACTTTTTTTTTTTTTCCTTGGTTTTAGTTTAGTTTCAGGGTTTTCTTGAATGAATACTTACAATGGGGAATAAATCACTGAAAGAAATGTTAAATGGGGTAATGATTTTGTGGACTTTGGTTCTAGATACTCTTTATATTTATATGGCTTTTGTCCAAAAAAACAAATAATGGTCGCCATTAGATTCTTGATGGTGCATATGTGTATATTTGCGCAAGTTTGAGAGGGTGAGATGCTGTTTGTAAATGAAGGCGGCATGATTATTCAAAAAGAGAGATTTTCCTTGCAAATTAGCAATAATTAAGTTTTGAATAATCTCAGAGAGGGAGATTACTGATGAGAATCCGTACGTTTGAGTGGTTTATTCACCTAGCCCTCCAGGAAAATGGAGCTGCTGTCTGGTTTTTCTACCTTGTTACAAATAATCAAAAGAAAATATAATGAGTGAATTTCATATGGTTTTTCTGCCTTCTTACAAATAATCAAAAGAAAATATATAATGAGTGAATTTCATAGTATATTGTTAATGTAACTACAGATTCATGACATCGTATTTAGTTAAATAAAACTAAACAAATTTAAGGGTGCGGTTTGTATAGAGCCAAGGCTCTAGACAATCAAACTAAAGTGCACCTTCAAATAGTATTGATAGTGAGATCTATGAAAACTTGAAAATCTTAAAACTTGACGGTCCAAAAATACGTTACAAAATGTTTTATTTCTAAAACTTGAAATCCATTTTTTTTTCATGTTCATGTATCTTGATGTCGAGATGATCAATTTAATCATTTTTGAGCATCAAAACAACCTCTTCTAGTGAAAGTTTTGAGGTAGGCTCTAATTTGATTGTCTAGAGCTTAAGCTCTATACAATGGTAATATTTTTTTTGAATCGCCTTGATAAGTGTTAGAGGGTGACAGAGGTGCATGCCTCACCGGACACACCAAACACTTTTCCCTAATTATAATCACAACAAGCTTGTGATGGTACCAATTACTAGGACGTTTAGTGTGGCTCCAACTGCAAGTTATTCAATTGATTTTGAGAGCACCAGCAATATAGTTATTCAATGTGTATTGCTATTCGGAAAAGTATCAAGTGATTTAGAAAAAGAGTCCCGGTTTAATTGGTTAGCGTTTGACAATTTGCAACACTACATCCTAGATTCAATTCTTACCAAGAGGCCCTCTCCCCATTCTCCCACTAACTCACCCAAAAAATTTATTTGGTGATTTGTCCGACTCATATTGTTCCGAAATCTATGTTCGGTCCCCTTTCAAAATCTATCTCAAAGATGGATTTTTCGATCCAAAATGTTAGGGTTTGTTAATCTCAATTTGTTATTACATCATGAATCTAAATTATTTTTTTTTGGGAAAATATAAAGGGTGCGGTTTGTATAGAGCTGAGGCTCTAAACAATAGAAGTAAAACACCCCTTCAAAAAGTGTCGAGAAATGTAGTTTCAATACTGGAAATCTTTATGATAGCCTTAAAATATATTTTTATATTTAATTATAAAATTTAAAGCTTAAAAAATGGTGTAGATCAGTAAGATCTATGAAAACTTGAAAATCTCAAAAATTGACGGTCTAAAAATATGTTACAAGATGCATTGTTTTCAAAACTTGAAATCTATTCTTTTCTCATGTCCATGCATCTTAATGTCAAGATGATCAATTTGATGATATTTGGGCATCCAAACAACCTCTTCTAGTAAAATTTTTGTGGTGGACTCTAATTTGATTGTTTAGAGCCTCGGCTTTATATAAACTTTTTCCAAATATATATGGTGTTTATTTAATTTATTTTTCAATGGATTTACCAGTTTTTGATGTCCATCTTAGAAGTGGAAATTTGATGCATAAGGGAGTGCACAACAATAGGCAAGTCCGCGGACTCACTAAAACCATATCCTTGTTACTTCACTCAAGTTTATGGTACTTGTGACATCAGCCGTTCACTATAAAATGCGGGCAGCTGATATGAATCAAGTTCATCAAATCAGCTTGAGCATATAAACGATTAACAACCATTCATCTAGATCATTCCATGTACTATTATCTGGAATTTTCATGCTATATCCCCTTAGATGACACACGCTTACAAATTGTCTAACACAGTAGGAAGTTATGGGAGGACGCACATAAGTAATTTGCTTACACTGAATAAAAAAATAAATGAATTTAAAATGATAATTATGCAATCTTTAATGATACTATTAAATGGTAAGCTTTGATGATACAATTAAATGGTAAGTAATAATATTATGATTCATATTTTTCTTTTAAGTTAGTCGAGGTTTTGTGTGAAAATCGCCCTCGTTTATTAATTTGTAGGGAATGTATAGAAAAACTCTCTTTTATTTTGAAAATTAAAAATAGTCTCATATATTTTCTATTTTACACTCAAGTTCTATTTTTTGAAAGTATATAGTGTGTTTCTATAGATCAGGTTGAGCTCAAATTTGGTATATTAATATTTCTCACCATCAAACACATATAAAAAAGGGTGTGGTTTCTATAAAGTTGCAACTTTAAACAATCCAATTTAGGTGCACCTCCAAATTTTATTATAGCATGCAAATTTGATGTAAAGTATTCTTAGGATTATCTGAAAATCTATTTTTATATCCAATTATAAAATTTTAAACTCCAAAAATGGTTAAAATGAAGTAGATCTATAAACATATGGAAATCTTGAAAATAGACGGTCTCGATAATGTGTTGCAAGATGCACTATTTGTAGGATTCGGAATCTTTTATTTTTCCCATATTCATACATCTCGATGTCGAGATGATCTATTGGAAGATTTCAAAATTCAAACAATCTTTTCCGATGGATTTTTTAGGCGCATATGTAATTCTATATTTCAAGGTTGCAACCTTATATAAACTTTTTCCTATAAAAAATGTTAATAAATAATCTAAGTAAATAGAATTACTAAAATAAAAATACCAAAATACCCTTAAATAGTATAGGCCTATTTTGGGTATTTACTTTTTAAAATTATTTTTAAATATTTTTTATAAGTATATGATGGTAAGAAGTAAGGATATATCAAATCTGAGATTAATCCAAAGCATAGAAAATATATACTTCCCCCATCCAGCCATCTTATTTAGATCAAGTGAGCCACTGACAGTTGGATCAAGAACCGACACCTTAGAGTATTTTATGTTAGTTTATTATCTACAAATTGTATGAAAATTGAAATTTGGTACATACCATCTTCTCAATGGGCCGCACCTTAAAAAAATAATAGAAATAAAATGACCAAAATACCCCTTGAATCTGTTAGGGGTATTTGGTCATTTTATTCTATTGGGAATATGTTTTCATACTTTTTGCAAGTACGAGTTTAAGATAGGCGTGAACGTCCAAAATTTGGTGCAAAAATAATTTGTATAAAAAAAATTTAAAAATGAAATAGTATAGAGACGTGACATTGTGACTGGGGCCATCTGAGCTGTCCATTCAGAATGGACGGCTGTATAGGGAGAAGTATATAAAGTTTATGCAATAGGGGAAACACACAAAGCTTGCCCACATATAAAACAAGAGATCAAAGTGGGATTGAAATATGAAATTTTTTTTAAATTCCCAAAATGACATGATTTTAATATAAATCTCCTTAAGATCTGCAATTGAAGATATGATATTTATAATGAGTCCCACTAGAACTTGATTTTTATCACTCCATATATATAATGGCGTCACTCCATTTGCTCTCTCTAAATTCTCATAACGCGGGGACGGAGCGTCTCTGTTTCTCACTCACCATTACAGCTCTCTCTAAACTCATCATTTTTATGTATTTCCTGCTCTCTTTCGTTAGCTCTCTTACAGCAAGGGCCAGCAGATGACAAAGCCACAAATCATCCATGCATTTGCCTCTTCGTTTCTCCCTCTAGATCTCTAAAAGCTCAGGACCCAATAACCTCTCTCTCAAACCAAAGCTTCCCTTCTCATTTTCATTTCCCAAAAATGGAGAGCATAAGGAGCTATTGGGGTAAGAAGAACTATCAATGCTTGAATCGCTCTAGTTCGAGAAGAAGCAGAGTGGAAGTGCCAAGTTTGGACGTGTTGAAGCTTGGAGCAAAAGATGGATGGTTTTTTTACAGAGATAGGATTTGGGGTTTTCAGTTCTTTCGGTATTGAAGCTTGGAGAAAAAGATGGATGTTTTTTAACATAGATGGGATTTGGGGTTTTTGGCTCTTTCGACGTTGAAGCTTGGAACAAAAGATGAATGGTTTTTTCAAAGATGGGATTTGAGGTGCTTGGTTTTTGG
>NW_006500340.1:1983090-2002560 GCF_000471905.2 Amborella trichopoda | reverse complement strand
GATCTTGATCATATTTTCTTTTTATTTTTATTTTTATTTCTTTTTTATTTTTTTTATTTTTTTTTTATTTTTTTATAGAATATACTACGCTGATGTCTCCAACATAAAGTATTATTAGAATAAAAAATAAAATAAAATTTAGGTGTGTAATATTGGACCGGCCCATACTCCACCTTTGAATCAAAGAAGCATAATACTACATTCATAGGTTTCTCATGGCACATAATGCTACCAACTAAAGGCATGTGTAGGAATCAAACTGGCAGAGCAAAAATAGGGCAATCCGATGTTAGAGGTACAGGACCTACCTAATCTTATATAGTGTTAATTTTACGTACATCAGATGTTGGAGACATTGGGTCGGTATACTTTAATAAGAGGGTGCAGTTGCTATACGGATGCATCCGTTGGTGCAAAGGCACCTTAAAATTTATCATAGTACAATTTTGATGTAAAATATTCTAAGGATTATCTCAAAATCTATTTTTATATCTAATTATAAAATTTGAAATTTCAAAAATGGTTAAAATCAAGTAGATCTATAAACATAAAAATATTGAAAATAGACGGTGTAGATAATATATTGTAAAACGCACTATTTCTAAGATTTAAAATCTTTTTATTTTTCATGGTCATACATCTCGATGTCGAGATGATCAATCAAAGGGTTTTTCAACATTAAAATTGCCTTTTCCGATGGATTTTTGAAGTGCATTTGTAGTTCTACATTATAAAGTTGCATCCTTATATAAACTTTTTCCTTAATAAAATAGCAAGTATGGAAAATATTGGACCACCTCGGTCCGATATATGGGGCATCCCCAAAATGCACAAAAATAAAACAGTAAAAAAAAATGCATCTAATGTTTGCAACATCGAAAATAACCACAAAGAAATAGAACCTCCATGTAAAATTAGCTTGAATTTGAACTAAACTGCAATTTGTTAAAGAAATACAGTTTGTATGTAATTTTTTATTTTTTATTTCAACATTTATAAAGAAATAACAAAATAAAAAGCTAGGAGCCCTCTTCCCACTGATTCTCCCAAAAAAACAATTATGCAAATATCCCTCATAATTAGTGGAATTTAGAAAATGTCTCTTAGATTGTATTTTATGCACATGTTCTAGTTGTTTGTGGTTTTATTTTTCCTAGAATATTCTAGTTTCGAATGGCTTTGATTCGTTTCCTAGTAAAACAAAAAATAAGAGCTTTTGAACTTAAAAAATAGTCTATTTGAACTTTTCCATTTGTCATCAGTTTACTTCTTCACGTATCATCAATACTGTTTTTTCATATTTTACACGGAAATCCTACTATCTTGTTTTCAATTTTGCGTGGGGTAACATCGGGTTGTTCAGTTTATATTTATATTTTTATTTTCTTTTAATATGTAGAGTTGTTGGATGGGCTCAATCCAATGTTTCGAACATCCGATTATCCTGGACTTCACTTGCCATTGTCCTATTCACTAATATCGGTCATTTCCATACTTCAAAAATTTTCCGCCATGATCTATCTGTTATTTATGACACACCCAAGATCCAATTTATATAACATCATACCACTTATTTATATAACATCTTTTGGCTTTAAATATCAACATTGCTCTGATGCCAATGCAAGTACTTTATAAAAAAGGAAGGTGTAGATATAAAAAAAAAATCATTTACCCCTACACCGGCAAGATCACTTACAATGTCCAATTATAATCAAACCATTCTTGAAATAAATAAAATAAAAATAAAATCGTTTCTCAATTGCTACATCTTCAAATACAATTCTTTATTCAAGAAACAAAACTAGACTTATTGGTTTGTGGGAAGAGAAGTAAATATTTAAAAAGGTAAAATTGTCGAAGATAACTTTAACCGGACTTAGTACACTCCACGCTGAGTCTCCTCCTTCCGATGGTGCTCAGGATCTATGATCGGTATGTTGATTTCCCTACTATGGCAAAAATTCACTCAATGGCTTAATATTGATCAAGCCTCTTAGCTTGATTTTAGAAAGATGAAAGATGAATATGGAGAAAGAGTGAGAGATCTACTAGCAAGGGGTTCCACCCCTTTGCCACCCATAAAGAATAGAGGTGATGCGTGCCACCAACCCATTTGCCACCCATAAAGAATAGAGGTGATGTGTGTCACCAAAACATGGTGCAACTTGGAGAGAGATAAAATTGGGGCATGTCTCTCTTTGGTAATCCCAAGCTCTTTCTAGAGAGTTAAATTTTAGAGTAGGGAGAGGGAATTCTTAAAGAGAGAAGATAATACGTATCTCATTTTATGAGGGTAGACCTTCTTTGAAAGATTTTCCATGTCAAATCTCAACCGTCCATCTAAAGAGACTTGTGGGATGAGAGATTTGAGTTATCCATCTATTTCATCTACCATCAAGATTCAAAGAGAAGACTTGTGGGGTGAGAGATTTGAGCTATCTATATCTTTCATCTACCATTAAAATTCAAAGAGATAGCTAGAGCTTAATCATCCATTTCCTAAATCTATTCCCATCAAATAAGAAAAAATTATATTTTAATATATCCAATCCTTAATTATTAGATCAACCGATTCAAATATTTAGTAAATATCTCAAATATTCAAACTTATCACATAAGTTGGTTATAGCATAACCCAACCAAGAGGATAAACATTATTTCGAAGAACATTACTTGAATGGGTGGGGCATTATTTCTAAGAATATTAGGTGAATGGGTGGGGCGTGCCCCCCTTTTGGTGGCACTTGTGGGCCCTCCTAATCCACATCTTTTTAAATTTTGGATCCTATATTTTATGGAGGTCTCATATATTTTTAAAAAATATTTTATTTCATATTTAGAAATTTTAAATCTTATATTTTATTTAAAACATTGAAAAATTAATTTCTCTTAATTTATAAATCCAAATGAAAAAAATAAAATATCAAAAAATTCACAAAAATTCAAATAAACATTCTAAAAATCACATAACATAAAATTAATTAATTTTGATGAGAATCGAATCCGTTAGATCTAGGAAATTATCAATACATGGAAGCACTCCACTTTCAACTGCGAATCACGATCCGCTTAGCTTTCTCAAAATGACTCAACAGTTTCCATGACCCACAGTCCACTGCGGGGGCTCATGATTGAACTACCAAAGTCAGCCAATAGACTTGAGGATGCAATCTCAGTTTATGAATTTCAGGTTTTCCCCTAGAGACAAAAATCATGGCCCTCCAGACCATGATGCAACCATGACTCTATGGTGCATAGGGGTAATCTCTCGCACATGTACACGTTTCACCCTCATTGGTGAATTTCAAAACGGCTATCTATGTACATGTCGTGTGATGATATAACGATGAGGTTTTAGCCCTGTCTCTAAAGGCTATTCATCACATGTAAGGGCCACACAATACTTTGGCTCTCATCTGGGTATACTACAACCTCATCAAGGGATAACCCACTAAACCCTTCTCGGTAGATCCCTATGCCCAAGTATCTTGAGTTTTTCTAAACCTCGGCTGGCATAGCTCGTCAAGCCTAATCCGAGTATCAACAAATAATATTTACCTATGACACTCCTACTGAGTTTATGTTCCACTATATAAAATGCTCATACAATCTCTCATAAGGCTTTTAAATGCCTCATAAACCCAACATCTTCCACTTGGCCTTTGAAGCCCTTACATTCTTTCTTGCTCACTTTCTCTCATCTCCAACTGTCTCTCCTAATAACAATATCTCTCAATACATTAATCATGACTTTCGCCATCAATCCTTTCATAAAAGAACTCATAGAGGCAACGGCTATTTCTCTTTGCTGCTCGGATCTCATCCCGAAAGTGGTCGTAGTCCATCTTTCATATCGCATCGCGAATCATAGACCTGTTGTTACAGAAAATCTTCACGTATCCTCATCGCATATGATGTATCTTCATTGGTTTAAAGGAGTTCTTCAAACAAGTCGTTTATTTCTGTAGCCATACAACCAGCGCCACACATCTAGGTTCCATGGGCGAACAACACCATTGTCTGTTGTTCCAGCTGACCTGTCAAATACTAGATGCTCCTATTGGAATATTTAGTTTTATATGCTTAGAGTTATTATGGAATCATGGCTCCCATGCATATTGCCGCCGTGTTGTCGCAGAAAATCCTCACAACCTCACAACGCACGGGTTGAAAGTCAAGTCGATTAAGAAATTTCTTAATCCATACGGCCTCCTTGGCCTCCAAATAGCACATCATGTATTCTGCCTCTAGGATGGATAATGTCACTACATCTTGTTTCTTTAATTTATAAGAAGTTGTTCTCCCTTCAAGCATGAACATGTATCCAGATGTAGACTTCACATCATCTGAATGCTTGAGATAGCTTGATTTGTATATCTGAATATCCAAGCAGCTAAAAAAAAATATGGGACTGTAGCAACTCCCACTCAATTATTGCACATACAATATATATATTCTCAACATTCTTATGTCCATATCATGAGATAGCATAGCAAGTCTCATGCAATAAGTAATTCAATACCCATTGGTTTCACAATATGCAAAACCTTTATAAACCACAAAGGTTCAACCACACTAGTCATCTTGGTAGTAAATCCATACAAACCAAATTATCTAATCAATATAACATGTGTCAAAAAAGCCTAACAAGATAGCTTTCCTACAACATTCCATATGATTCAAGGTCTTAGCTAATTGAGGATTCTAAATAACTACAAACATGAGTTAAGGCATATGGGTATTTAAAACCTATGCATAACAGTTTTTCTCTCAATTTTATAAATATCATAAAGGCATAATGGCTTTCTCCCTTTTAAAAAAAAATTGACTTGGTATGCATAAGCAATAGTTAGATAGTAGTATGATGGTATAAAATAATTTTTTATAAAGAATTAGTGGATCTAACATGACTATACGGTTTTTTCAAAACATACAATTTAATATTATAATATATGTTTAGTCTTCAATAATTATTTTACCGCATTCACCTACCAAGTCATGTTTACAGCTATAAAAACAAGTCATAAAGTCCATATTACAATTTTATCTAAAATAAAACATGACTAAATAATGATTATCAAAATGTTGACAATAATTTCTTTTTGGAAAATATGGAGAGTTTATGAAGAGATCATCATCACATGCAACACATCATATTACTAGACATTATCGGGAGGATAGTCACTAAGACCGAGTTCCATCAGAACACTTCATCTGTGCTTATCTATTTGAATGAGCCATACCCATCTCTCGTGTTTCATACTTAGGACTCAAGGCCCTTGATCAAATCACATCTTCATGTGTATCACTACTTTAAGTAGTTTGTACTCTTAACATAAGGAGGCACCATAACACATGGTATTCATAAATATGCGCTTTCAAATTTGTTAGCACATATCACTTAATGTCCATATACCTCATACATATTCATAAAACAATTAGCTAAAATATAACTAAAACATATAAAAAGTAATTGAATCATATTTCCCTATATGACCTTACCATGTAATGTGGGATATATTTAAGACCTCAAAACCATGTAATGTGGGATATATTTAAGACCTCAAAACCATGTAATGTGGTACCTGAGCTTTCTTGATTCATTGTTTTTACAATCGTTTGGCGATATTGGAAGAGCACATAATTGATGAAGAATATATTGGTCATCGATTTCACATGTCACCATGTGTCCATCTCTTCGGCACTTGTATTCTCTTTTTCTCACACCGTGAAAAAAAATCTTCTTCATCCCATCATTTCAAATATCACAAATTTAATTCTCCCACCAATCTTTAACATTTTTTTGCTACCTCCAAGCTTATCTATATATCCCTTCATTTCGAAGAAACTAAGATGTTGTTATAGGTATTGTGTTTCTTCTTCTTTTTGTTGTTCCCAGATCGAACACTCTTCATATAATGTTGTACCTTGCCATCTCTGTATTACTTCTTTTTGAAGTTTTATTATAATAAATTATACGCATGACACACTATAAAACTCCTTTTAAATTAGCCCTAAAAAAGTCTCCATTACTGGGGAATCCAAAGATGTGTATTAACATGTCACATCTTTTAATTTTCTGTAGAATTGAACATGAGTATCTCATGATAAAATATGATATCTCTCAACTTATAAAGAGTTTCTCTCCAAATCTTTTTAAGTATTGAAATAGACTAAAAAATATAAAATAGTGCTTAGTTTCATCCCTAAATCACACCATTTATTGAGTCTACCTTTTAGTGACTCTTTACATCACAATGCAATTTCCTCAACAGAAAATCTGGTTGAGTATCTCTCAATAAAAAATTGTTTCTCTCAAACATCAAAGAATTTCTTTTTGAAATCTCTTGTGTTGAAAACTAGACTCAAAACCAAATCATAACATCATGGTGTAAGTCCCAAATAAAATATTTCTTCAGAGAAATAAATAAGGTGACATACACTTTACAAAATAACTCATATTACAGAATTTCAAGATGAACATTGTCTAATAAAATTATATTTTCTCTATCCTTGTGGAGTTTTCCTTTCAAACTAATTTTGTTTAAAAGTAGACACATAATGGTGGCACATATATTTCCACAAACCTCATATCGCTCTCTTAAGTAGGCTTGATAATTATAGATTTTTAAGTCTCAATGAAGAGCACATCATAATTGCAGAAAATTCAGGATGACCTTTCTTCGATCCAAAGTTTTTATTCCTCTCTTCCCATAGATATTTCTCTTTCAAATAAATTTCATTAGAAACTAGACTCAAAATTGAAGTTAAAAACTTAGTGTAAGCCATAAAATATTATGTTAAGAATAGAAATAAAATCTTGACTTCCAAGTCATAGAAATAATTTTTGTTGCAGAAAACAACACTTGCACACCCTTCAATAAATCGATTATATCTTTCAAATCACAGATAATTTTTTGATGAATTTTTTTTTTTTTTTGAAAGTAGACTCAATTTTATGAGTCACAGTAAAATTTCAACAATAAATAAAATCATATCGTTGGTAGGAAAAATCACGGAACTCAATAGACAGTTCCTAAATTTTGTAGGGTCAAAACTGGCACCCTTCAATCATGAGTCCATAACTATTAATTCCCTTAGGATCTCCTACTGAAATTTTATAAATATATCCTACTCTCAAAGATACACAAAATCACTTAAGTATATAATAGAGAAATATATCACTATCGTCTACTCCAAAATAGCGCAAATTACTCATTCTGTAACGTGTCTTTCTCGGTGTTTTGAATATTTCTATCATTCTTAACCAGGGTGTATTACTTTACCACAAAGATTAATAGCTTTCTTACATCTCGTTTCCAAGCTTGATCTCAACTCAATAAAGGGAAAAAACATCTAATGGCTTCAAATATCAACTTTGCTCTGATAATAATGAAAGTACTTTATGAAAAAGCACGGTGTAGATATAAAAAAAAATCCTTTTCCCCTACACCAACAAGATCACTTACAATGTCCAATTATAATCGAACCACTCTTGAAATAAATAAAATAAAAATAAAATCGGTTCTCAATTGCTACATCTTCAAATACAATTCTTTATTCAAGGAACAAAACTAGACTTTATTGCTTTATGGGAAGAGAAGTAAAATATTTTAAAAAGTAAAATTGTCAGAGATTACCTCAACCGGACTTCGTACACCCCACGCCGAGTCTCCTCGTTCCGATGGTACTCGAGATCTATGATCGGTAGGTTGATTTCCCTACTATAGAAAAAATTTGCTCAATGGGTTAATCTTGACTAAGCTTCTTAACTTGATTTTAGAAAGATGAGAGATGAATATGAAGAGAGAAGGGGAGATCTACTAGCAAAGGGTTCCACCCCTTTGCCACCCATAAATGACAGAGGTGATGCATGCCACCAAAACATGGTGCAACTTGGAGAAAGATAAAAATTGGGACATGTCTCGCTTTGGTAATCTAAGGCCCTTTCTAGAGAGCTACATTTTGGGATATGGGGAGAGAATTATTAAAGAGAGAGAAGAGAATACGTATCTTATTTTATAAGGAAAAACCTTCTTTTATAGATTTTCTATGCCATAAATTTTTCTTCAATTCGTATGGTCAAATCTCAACCGTCGATTTAAGGAGACTTATAGGGTGAGAGATTTGAGCAATCATTTCTTTGATCCACCATCATCAAGATTCAAAGAGATGAGCTAGAGCCATGAGCTGAAGCCTTATCTTCCCTTTCTTAAATCTATTTCATCAAATAAAGAAAACTTATATTTTAATATATCAAATCCTTAATTATTAAATCAACCAATATTGATTCAAAGATTTAGTAAATATCTCAAATATTCAACCTTATCACATAAATTGGTTATACCTAAAAAGATAAGCCTTATTCCCAAGAATATTACGTGTTAATTTATAAATCCAAATGACAAAAATAAAATATTAGAAGATTCACAAAAATTCAAATAAACATTATAAAAATCACATAACATAAAATTAATTATTTTTAATAGGAATCGAATGCGTTAGATCTAGGAAATTATCAATACATGTGAGCACTCCACCTTCAACTACAAATCATGATCTGCCTAGCTTTCTCAAACTGACTTAGCAGTTTCCCTGACCCATAGTCCACTGCGGGGGCTCATGATTGGACCACCAAAGTCAGCCAATAGACTAGAGGACGCAATCTCAGTTTATGGATTTCAGGTTCTCCCCTAAAGACACATATCATCGTCCTCCAAACCAGGATGCAACCATGATTCTATGGTGCATATGGGTAATCTCTTGCACATGTACACGCTTCACCCTCATTGGTGAATCTCAAAACGGCTATCTATGTACATACTATGTGATGATATAACGTTGAGGTTGTAGTCCTGTCTCTAAAGTCTATTCATCACATGCAAGGGCCAAACAGTCTCTTGTCTCTCATCTGGGCATACTCCGACCTCATCAAGGGATAACCCACTAAACCCTTCTCGATCGATCCCTATGCTCAGGTATTTTGGCTTTTTACAAACCTCAGCTGGCCTAGCTCGTCGAGCCTAATCCGAGTATCAGCAAATAACATTTGACTAGTGTAGTCCACAAATGGACCACACTCCCACTGAGTTTATGTTCCACTATATAAAATGATCATACAAGCTCTCATAAGGCCTATAAAGGCCACATAAACCCAACACTATTCACTAATATCAGTCATTTCCATACTTCAAAATTTTTCAGTCATGATCTATACGTTAATGACACACCCAAGATCCAATTTATATAACACCAAACCACTTGTCCAGTGAGCTATCTGATGTTTGGAATATCGAATTGTTAGGCTTACTTAAAACTTTCACATATCATGCGACTCAATGTTCCAAATATCATGATGCTAACTATAGGATTAGTTGATATTTGGAATATTTGGATAGCCTTACATGCCAAATAAAAAAGATTAAAATAAAATAAAATAAAATAAACAAAAACCGATATTACAAACATCTGACTGAGGCACAAAATTGGAAAAATAAAATAAAAATATAAAAGATAGGTACCTTCCCATGAGGCACAAAATTAGAAAAATAAAATAAAAATATAAAGAAAAGGACCTTCCCATAAAATATGAGAAAAATTGGACCATTAACTTAACACCCCAAAAGTATCACTGGTTGGGCGTAATTTTCCTATACTTTTATAGAGCAAAACTCCTTTCAAAGAACTCGGCCCATTCTGACAGGTTAAAGGCTTACTCTCGAGTCTTTATTAACTTCTTCTTCTGGATATTTCAAAGGTCAAAGCTCGAAAGACTCGGCCTAAATGTCTGTGAGCCGAGTTGAATAGAAACGTTGAATTCAGCGAGAGTAACTTAGTAAATATATTTTGTTATCTTATCTTCCTCTTTTATCGTGATTTTTATATGTATCTTTTGTGTGATATCACTATATAAGAGGGATTTTATTGTCTAAATAAAAAACTTTTTGTGAAAAAAGTGTTAAAGAAGTTCTCGAAATAGTATATCTCATTACTATTTTGATTTGCAGAATCAACTAACTTTTGATTTGCTAAATGTGTCATCGTGATTGGACAAATCTCATTAATATTAAACTAAATTCTTATAAAATATAATGTTTAGTATTAAAACACCATTGTGGATATCTGGTACTCTTAAAAGATAATATTTAAAACACGAATAAACATGATAATGGAATACGGGGTACGTGCATGCTTAAATCTCATATGGTGAAAATAGAAAAATTGTGAAACAATAATTTCGACCTCAACAACTATAGATAGGAAAAATGAACCAAATGCCTCAAAAATTATATTAAAACAATTATTTTGGACCATCTATGTTTCAAATTTGTTCGTGCTACATTTTCTAATGGGATTTTGAGGTGTGGCTTTACCAAATATTGTTAATGTGGAAGTGTTTTAAAAGAACTTATAGGTGACCAAGATCGCTCATCTGGAAAACCGAATTAAATTGGCAAATTGGTATGGATTGGTGATCTAACTAGACCAACCAATTCTGTCCGGCTGGTTCTATGCTTGGGTCCTAATATAAACCGGCTTTATTCATGAAATATGGTGGGAACTAGACCAGTCCCATTGATTCTCAATCCATATCAGGCAATTCTGATCCGAATTGATGTTTTCGAAAACCCTAAGTGAAACGTGACCATTTGTTATCTCCATCCAATGGGACCCGGTCTACCTAATGACCATAGGGTAAATTTTTTTTCAAAAATATAGAAAAAGAGAATTAAGGTTTTTTTCTATTAAAAACTACTGGGTTTCCAAAAAATACTCAAACGATTAAGTAGAACCCCCAACAAAAAATTGGAAAGAAGTTTTTCTAGGATTCAAATAGATCTAATTAACCGCCAACTACTAGGGGCTATGTTGGAATAACTCAAAAATCCAAAGCCCAATTTATAATCAAAAGAGCACCATTCGGAAAGGAGTTGCAATAATTAATGGGCAAGCTTTCTATGCTTCGCTTGTAACATAGGAGTTCTATCTTTCTCGTTATCCAACCGTCCATTTTGAATGGAGGGTTAAGATTGTCCCAATCACAATGTCACGTCTCTACATTATTTTATTTTTAATTTTTTTCTATAAACTATTTTGACACCAAATTTTGGACGCCTGTTTCTCTATTAAACTCGCACTAGCGAAAAATATAAAAAACAAATATTTTCAATAAAATAAAATATCCAAAATACCCTTAAAAATTTCTAAGGGGTATTTTGATCATTATATTTTATCGAAAAATTATTTTGAATATTTTTTATAAGTGTGCCCCTGAGAAGATGGCACGTACCAAATTTCATATTCATACAAGTTGTATAAAAAAAACTAAAAGTAAAATAATTTGAGACGTCGGATCTAATATTAAATGGTGAGTGGCTCTATTGAACAAAATTGGACGGCTGGATAGTAAGAGGAGGATAGAACTTCTAAGAGATACATTTTCAACTTTGATAGAAAGTTAAAAATTATTTTTCGAATTTTATAGAATATAATATAAAACATCGTATTTTTTTGTTAAAATAATCGTTTTTGAACCTAGAGGAAGCCCAAAAGTGGTAACTGATGCATTGACATTAAACTGCCATTTATTTAAACAGCAAGTTTACTATTTTATGCCTATCATCCCTGTGCAAGGATGAATGTGTTAAAGAAATGCTCTACTCCTTTCCATTTATAAAATGGAGTGCACTCACAAAACAAAAAGAAATCTCTTTCAGAGAGAGACACAATATATATTATATATAACAGAGTGGCCCTTGGGTTTCTGTGCAGATCCTTGAGCTGTAGCAATGGCAGGAAACAAAGCATCTCTCTGCCTTTTGGGGTTGTGTTTCTCACTCTTTTACTCCGGATTTGCCCTTAAAAAGGTGAGCATTGCATTGGGTTCTTCATTTTATCTTTGTTTTTTTATTCAATCATTTTGAATGTTATTGCATTGGGTTTTTATTTCTTCACCTCTGTTGCAGTACTTTCGTGGCCATTTCTACCACTTCTGTTAACATTTCTCAGTGTTTCTTATATGGATCTTTAGTGGGTAATTCTTATTTTTTTCACTTTATAATCTGATAATATTCTGATTTTTTCATATTTTATTTTTGTTGTAGCCCTATGTGGTGTACATGGGGCAACATTCACACGCTTCTTTGGACCAGATTGATCATGCACGTGTGACTGAATCACATCATGAGTTATTGGCGACTTTTATGGGAAGGTAATGAATTTATACAGAAATCGAAACTTTTCTTTCTATCTTTGCATTTTTCTGGTTTTCTCTTTTCATTCTCATTGTTTTTCACTGTTCCATCAATTTTTTAAAACAAGAATTACTGATATAACAATATTGGTTCACTGCTTATTTTCATTAGTTTTTAATATTCCATCTATCAATTTTTCGATACAAATTTAACTAACAAAGTGCATTGGTTTCTCTTTGTAGTAAGGAGAAGGCAAAGGATGCCATCTTCTATTCCTATACTCTTAATGTGAATGGTTTTGCTGCTAATCTTGAAGAGGAAGAAGCTTTGGAAATATCAAGTAATTATAATTCCTTCATTTCATTCTTATTATTTTTCATCGGCTTTTCGGTTTCAATCAAATAGTTTGTGTTCATTTGAATGTATTTTTCTTTTTTTTGTTGTTCTTTTTTAGAACATCCCGGTGTCGTATCGGTGTTTCCGGATAAACTCCGGGAGTTACATACGACTCATTCTTGGAACTTTATGCGATTGGAACGCGATGGCCGTATTCCCATGAAATCGTTATGGCACCAAAGCAATTTTGGCAGAGATGTCATAGTTGCAAACTTAGACTCAGGTATGTTTCTCAGAATTCAGAAAGTAACACTGTGCACATTAACTTTTCAATCTTTTTAAGAACTATTAAGATATTGTTTCCCTCAGATTTCCTTTTTAATTTCATGTATTTTCATCATGTTTAAGTATTCTAAGCTTTAATCTCATGTATTTTTCATTCCTAATCAAACACAATTATATCAAATGTACGTGTTTATTTGTTTCTTACATTTTGTATTAATTTTTTAATCTAAAAGTTTATAAAATCATTGGATTAATTTATATATATAAAAAAGGAATGCACATTTAGAAACCTTCTTTCAACAGTTTTGAGACTTTGGACTGTTTTCATCGAATTTCTATTTTTGCTCCTTTTTTATATATATTCATGCAAGACACTTGCAAAAACTAACTGGTTTCTAAAATTAAATTACTTTCTAATTAAAATTCTTATTCTATGATACTTGCCTATCCTTGTGGCTCCATTAATCATATCCATATGATTTTCATTATAATACTTTGTTTATAAATTCAAGGGAAAATTGCATACATGTCTGTTATACTTTGCGTTATTATGGACGTACCAAATAGTTTCTGTTATTACATGTATGTTATTACATGTCTGTCTGTTTTTACCCTTTTTCGGGTGTTGAACAATCGAATTGAATGGTTTTTCGGATGTTTAACATCCGAAAATAGCCCGAAAGTTTAACGTTCACATTCCCACTTTCAGAGTCTCTAGAATTTTGGATGTCCAACATCCGAAAATATGATTGCAAAATATTGCGAAAATGGTTTCGGGAATTTGGCAGTCATATTTTCGGATGTTAAACATCCGAAAATATCACATTTTCGGATATTGAACAACCAAAAATACATTGAATTTGGATGTTGAATATCCGAAAAACCCTTCAATTCGGCTTTTCAACACTCGATAAAGGGTAAAGTCGTATTTTAAAAAATTTGTGTTATGACAAGCAAAAAATGGACAGACATGTAATAATGAAAATTATTCGACACATCCGTAATAACTTAAAATATAATGAATATATGTGTAATTTTCCCTAAATTAAATATCTTGAAGTCTACGATCCAATATAAGTAATTATAATTTTTAAAAGATCCTAATTAATATAGTATCATTTGTACCGAGAGTACGAAGGAGAGAGAGAATGAGGGGAAATGGGCTCCTCCTATCTATCCCTCAATAATGTGTCACTATAATTGATTATAGAGAGAGAAGGCATGAGATAATAATTTGGATACAGACACATGGGTGGTAGTATGTGTGTGTAAGAATGGTGGAAGAGATGATAACATGGGTACAATGTATGTGTATGTATGTGAGTGTGAGTGTGAGTGTGAGTGTGTGAGAGAGAGAGGGGGTATGAGATGATAAGTTGGGTAGATTGGGAGGTGGTGTCGAGTGGCATTGGTTATGGGTTAATAATATAAAGGATACATTTAAATCTTTCACAACAATTTCCTTTTTCTCTATCTTTGTAACCTTGATTTGAAACAATAATTTATATCGAAAGTCATAGTTTTATACGAATTTTCTAACTTGCAGTGCTAAGAAATTTTGCAATGCTGAGAAATTCGTTTTAGTCTAGAAGTTTGTTTAAAAAAATGGCTGCCTTTCCCGAAAATTTGACATTAAAATTTGATCTATGCCACTAAAAAGCATCTTTACGGGCTAAAAAAAATAGAGACGCTTATCTAGGTAGTAGTGTTTAAAAACAACATTGTCTGCCTGACCCGGGTCGGTCCCAAGTTGGACCGGAAGGGGAGGCCGGCAATTCCGGGCCTAAGTACCCGAATCGCTCAAGTCGTGGAAGTCTCTGAGATTTGTCCTTGATTTCGTGAAATTTCATCTGATTTTTAAACAAATTTTTGCAGGTGTGTGGCCTGAGTCTGAGAGTTTTAGAGATGAAGGGATGGGACCAGTGCCCTCAAAGTGGAAGGGAATCTGCATAAATGATGACCCCCAAATTCTCCCAGTGAAATGTAACAGGTCAGTTTTGATGCTTCTACTTTTTCTGTTACAAATAAGACAAATGCTTTTCCTTCGTTTTTTTTCTTTTGTTTTTATATTAAAAATCAATTAATTTTTTGAAGGGCGCTTTTATTTCATTAAAAATATTAAGGTGGATCCGGAAAATCTATTTTGGGGGTGTACTATTTTGCTATTTTCAATTACCTTGAGGGTTTTCTAAATAATTTGTCGTTCATTATTTTTCATTTTGTATATCTTTGTATTTGGGAATATGTAGTAATACACAAATAGCACCAATTTGAAATTTTTCATTTTAAAGTCGTTAAAACATAAAGGAAATTTTTGACAATTTTCTTAGTTTTAAGAATTTTGAAATTCCATATGTAACTTTCATCAATGAAAAAGGTTAATTGATATTTTGCTTAGGAAGTTGATTGGGGCCCGGTACTTCAACAAAGGGTACAATGCATTCGTTGGGATGGTGAATGAAAGTGCTCCCCTTGCTCCCAACTCCCCTCGCGATTTCGAGGGCCACGGGACACACACACTCTCAACTGCGGCGGGGTCCTTCGTCCCCAATGCCAGCATTTTTGGTTATGCCTCCGGCACCGCTAAGGGCGGCGCCCCCGGTGCTCGTGTTGCTGCTTACAAGGTTTTCTTCTTCTTCCTCTCTCTCTCAAATCTAGAACAAGGAGATTTAATTAATTTTGTCCCCATAATCTTCGACCTGACCACCTGTACAAAATATCACCTTCTGCTCAATGGGTTGGATAGTGATGGAGATGAAATGCATCATATCGCATTCAGCCACCCCCTTCGGCTTTACATCACCATCGAACCCAGCCGCCCCCATCGGCTTTACATCACCATCGAACCCGCCCATTATGCGGTGATGATGACCCACACATTTCTCTTAAAGCATCAAGTCCCGGGTTCAAATCCCGGTGCTTAGCTGCCTAGAAAATATAGCCACTGGTTCGATGTTTATCTTATTAATTTGAGGGTGCTCTATTACACTAGACTATAGTATCTTATGGGGTTTACTTGATTGCCAGAGAAACTCCCCTTTTCTATTTTTTATTTTAAGGGTAGTTTTCTATCTTATAGGAAATTATAATATAATACCCAAGAACATAGTAAAATTAAGGTTTTTTATTATCATTACTCTTATATGTATGAAGCCAAATCACCTAAGTGACTCTTTTTACGTTTTACCTATCATTTTGAGCCATTGGATTGCTTCAAATCCATTGTAATGTTGTAAGAACTTTTTATCTATCATTAAAACCTTTTTGTTCAGAAAAAGAAAGTGTGAGAAATAAAGAAAATGAGAGCACACACATGGTGGATACCAGTGGCCCTGGTTTTCCCTACTTTGTAGAGAGAGAAAGTAGAGATTTTTGGGCATAAACTTGGGTGTTTTGAGACCCTGTTGCGAGCCCTGTTTTAAAGAGATAAAGTATACTTTACTACTGTGTTTGAACTATGTTTTGGGTCATGTTTAGAGAGAGTTAAAACTAAAGGTCACATTTTGTGACTGAACCACATTAAATCTTTATGCTATTTGAATATATGTTACTGTATTTTTCGTTTCATGATGTTCTTTTGATGCCATGTTATTTCCATTACTTATTTATGTTGATTTGAATACACAATAGTTGTCCATGTGATAAATTCATTTGTTTTTTTCACCGATCGATCCCAACAATTACCTTTCAAATGGACAATGATGGAAAGACATTGAGATCAAACAGTGCATGACCCCATTCATAGATGGTAATGACACCAAGAGCCTTTGTTTTCCATAGTCCTTCGGACTATGATAAAAAAATAGTTTTCTCACTCCCTCCTCTTATGTGCATCCAGTGTGCTTCTATTGATGATAAATCATCATATCATATAAAAAAATATAGCGTCTGTTGCAAATTTGATGATATATCTTCTTTGGTTTTCAACAGGTTTGTTGGCCCACAACTGAACAGATCAGTGGTGGGTGCTTCGACTCAGACATCCTTGCCGCCTCTGAAGCTGCCATCCATGATGGCGTCGACGTGCTCTCTGTCTCTCTTGGGGGCGACCGCCCCTATCCATTTCTTGAGGATGGTATCGCCATCGCAGCCTTTCATGCTGTTTCGAAAGGCATTTCTGTCATTTGCTCGGCTGGGAACTCGGGTCCCAAACCTGGCTCTGCGACCAACATCGCACCGTGGATTCTCACTGTTGGTGCGAGCACTCTCGATCGCGAATTCCCAACTTATGTTTCCATTGGTGGCAAGCATTTAAAGGTTCGTGCTGCACTTAGATATGTCAAATTTTTCGTCAGGAATTCACAAAATTTCTCACATTTAACTGATATTCTCTATCCTAGATGTAGGTTTTATTCAAAATAGATGGTCACAACCTTCATCCCATTGAAGGGATTGACAACTTTGATCCTTATGACCACATATGTGAAGTTTTCACGTACGTCACGTTCAAAATGGATCATATCATTCTTTCTCAGTTATTAATCGTGATTCACAACAGAGTATGAATAGTTAGGCTGCAAAGGGTTTCTTTCTACTGCTGATGGACGGCAGCCATAAAAAATGTGGTAGTCACTATCATTCTTATCACTTAAATTTCGAAATAATTGGTTGTGAAGGTATCAATGAATAGACACAAAGTTCAAAAAAAAAAAAAATTCAATATTTCATAACTCACTCCAAGCCAGCCAATTTAATATCTAATAAGTGGGGATGATTATAACCTCTACATACAAAAGATAAATGATCTCTTATACTCATATAAAAATTTAATCTTAAAAAACGTGAGTTACACCATCCATCCGCATTGGAATGGTCTTGATTATGCCATTACCCAAGATCAAGGAAACTTAGTGTAGATCAGCTCAATATTACTTCTAGAAGATATTTTTTTTCTTTGAGTTGGGGACCCAATATATCAAAAATCTGGAAGTCAGAAACAATATTTTAGTCTTTTTCTTTTCGAAACTCCGCCGAACCTTTGACAGAATCCATTGAGTTTGTCAGACAAACGGCTTAAGAGCATAGCAAATCCCAACCCGAGTCCTTGTTTAAAACCACTGATATCTACCATAAGAGAATGGCTTCCATAGTGAAACATTTCCCTCTTCTCTAAAATTAGAATCTTAGATTTCATTCAAATTCATATAATCTCTACATGCAACTTTTGGTGGCCTAAATTTCTGATTTGAAATTTTGTACAGGGCGAAAGCCTTTCAAGTGCATTGCCACAGGAGAAGTTTTATCCTCTGATCTCCGGTGCTGATATCTTAAATCCCCGATCAAATTTTAGTCTTCTGAATGCGTAAGTATAGAAGAACAACTTGTATTCCGTTTCTCAAAGTCTTGCATAAATTTTATATTTTTAAGTTTTTAAAATCTTGATTTTTTATTCTTTGGCCTTTAGTCTCTTTCATATATATATGTCTCACCATCTCTTTCATATACATCTCTCACCATGTCAATATAGTGTTTGGGCCTTATTAATGCATGATACATGGAATTTTACAGGCGGAACTGCTTAATTGGCTCGCTTGATCCAACAAAGACAAAGGGTAAAATTGTTGCTTGCCTTCGGGGTGATAATGCCAGGGTCGAGAAAGGGGAGGCAGTGAAGCAAGCTGGAGGCGTCGGGATGATCCTATGCAATGATCCGGACTCTGGAAACGAAGTTATAGCCGACGCACATGTGCTCCCTGCAGCCCACCTCACTCTATCTGATGGCGCACAAGTTTTCAGCTACATAAACTCCACCAAGTAAATATCAAGAAAAAATCCGATTCTTTCTTCATTTTGGTAAATTTGTTTTAAAATTGATAATTTTAATTATTAAAATGTTTATGTGGTTTTTGTGACAAATAGCATGAGTATTTTTCCCTTATTGATTTGGTGAAATTGGGTATTTTGTAGTGTGTTCTTTTGTATAAAATAACACAAAATTATTGGTATTTAGTGCGGTATGTTATAGTACATTTTTCATTGTTTGATTTTTGTGAAATTGGTGATTTGTAGTATGTTCTTTTAAATAAAATAATACAATATTGTTCTATTTTGCGTGGTAGTTTATGGTGTTTTCTAAAAGCTAAGGTCTATACTCTATAGTCACAATTTCCCAATAAACTTTTTACTGTTAATGGGGAATAAAAGTTTTGATCTATTTATTGCAGGAATCCTATGGCATATATCACACGTCCAAAAACGTACCTGGGTTCCACCCCGGCTCCTGTAATGGCAGCTTTCTCCTCACAGGGTCCAAACGTTATCACTCCCGAAATACTCAAGGTTTGCAACTAAGAGAGAGATGTGATGGTCCGCTCGGATCTAGGTCGGGTCCCCACTAGATGACCCTACCTAGGATTGGTTCCAAGTCTTTTGGACTTTGACTAGACTCGCACCCGGGTTTAAATCTTGAAAAAAATAAAAAAAACTATTTCAACCCCAACCCCTATTCCAATCGGGTCCTAGCGTCACCCGAAACCATTCCAATGACGATCTAAATGTGTTAGTGAGTAGGGATGGGAATTAGTTGGGAAAAGCCTTTTAACAATCATGACGATTTTATATTAGTGAATTAATTTTATTTTTATATGATTCATGTTAATATATTCGGGATGGGTTGTCCTCGAACCCTTGATCCAATCAGGTCAAGGTCGAG
>NW_006500340.1:1926874-1974456 GCF_000471905.2 Amborella trichopoda | reverse complement strand
GCATATGTAGAAATGCGGGCATATTAATAAATATATTTTTAAGATGGATTTTTGGATTTAATTTTTAAAGACATACAATCTCTAACATGGAGATCAGAAAATAAGTAAATTTTAAAAAAACTAGAAATAATAATTGTAGTAAGAAATATTTGGACAGCTAGTTTCTGTTGTCTTTACATGGAACACCTACTTGCATCCATCTTTAAGATGGATGCTTTACACTTTTTGGACCGCATATGTAATCATGCGGTCCAGCCCACATGAAATGATTTTCGCAATAATATTTGTGATATCCAAGTACAAAACATAAATGATTTCTTTGTAGACAGTCCCTTTTTTCTCCACGCCATATGATCTCTCTCTCTCACACACGCACACACGTTCTCCAATCATGTGTCACTCAACCAAAACAAAAAAAGAAGTGTCATGCCATATGAACCTCTAGAGTTAAGGTTTGATTTATTTTGAAGGAAGAAAGGAGGCACTCTGCTTAAAGAGAGATCAACTCACAAGTTTAACTCTAGTTTACTCTTATAGGGTTTTTATAAATCATGATTGAGTTTTTTAACTCTTTAAAACCCTAAATTGAAAGATTTTGCTTGAAAAACTTCCATATATCAGAAATTCCAGCAACACCTAAGAACTAAAAGTGCGTCATTAGTCACGGAATCGGGTGTAGGGTATATTAAGACATGTAATAACTCCATGCATTTTCAGGTAAGTCTTTCCAATATATTTAATTATGTTTCAGTAATATTTCATATTTTTTGTGCATTTTTAGGAACATATTTTGCATTCAAAACTATAGTGGAAAGATTGTTTATTGTTTTGGATGATTTATTTTTATTTTGGTGACAAAATAAAGACCCTATGTTGTATCTAATATATTAGTTTTAATTTACAGCAGAGTATAGTATCTCATATAAGTAGAACTCATGTATATTAAATAAACTTTTTTATTTATTTATTAATATTATGAGTTCCACGTAACCATTCCTTTCAAATAACCTTGGAGAGAGAGAAACCTAGAGATTACATATGTTTTAAATGTATCACTGAGAGAGAGCAGGAGATTACAAGAAAAGCGAGAGATGAAGCATCCACATAATAAAGAGAGAGTGCATGTGATTGTATGTGTTTTAAATGCATTAACTAGCGAGAAATTAATCAAGAGAGAGATTGTGTTTCTCTTAAATGTATTTACGAGAGAGAGAGATGGAGATTGCATGTATTTTAAATGGATCAATCAGAAAAAGACTATGTATCTCTTCAATGCATACAAGAAAGAGAGAGAGAGAAATTGTATGGGTTTTAAATGCATAGAGAGAGAATTTCGTTTTTTAGATAAATACCCAAGAGAGAGAGAGGATGTATCTCTTAAATGGATTTATGAGAGAGACAACTCTCTTAGATGCATTTAAATGTGAGAGAGAAAGGTTGCATATGTTTTAAATACATCAATGAGAGAGAAAAATATAGAAAGAGAGACTCTCTTAAATGCATCTACAAGAGAGAGAAGGGAGAGGTTATGTTTAAATGTTAAAAAAAAAGAAAAAAGAGAGAGGGAGAGATAATGATTTTTTAAAGAAAACTACCCAAAACAAAAAGGCAATCATAATCCTTTTTATCTCTTTATTATATTGTTTGGAGATCATTTAGTTTTGGAGAAATGTTTGGTGCGTCCAAGCTCACACCTGTTATTATACGGACTTGGAGATCTACACCATCTACTTAAGAAAGTGTAATTTTCTAAAGGAAAAGTAAAATCAACGGTTCAAATATTTTATCCAAAAAAATCATTTTTATTTTTTAAAATTTATTTATTTTTACAGATTAATAATCCACATGCTAAAGGTTATATATTCCCTAGAAAATAAGAATAAATTCCATTTCGAAAATAAATTATTAAGGACCCGTATTTCTACATGTGAGTCCGTGGACTCATAGAAACCATGTCCTTTAGTTTTTGGATAACATATCTAAACATTTAAGAAATCAAAATGTCTTTCTTTGTTCATAAAGTTCTCGTCCGCTGATTATAAAATGCATTACAAATTTTTGCAATGAAAAAGATCTCTTGAATGTCTCTTTGCCCGAGGGAGTAAGTATATAATACACTCATGTGATACTATTACACACGCTGTTAATAAAGAAAAATTGTTTCATGCACGTTGGACCGTATTTCTACATATGCCGTCTAGAAAGTATAAAGCATCCATCTTAAAGATGGATGCGAGTGGGTGTTCCATTTAAAAATAATGGAAACTAACGGTTTAAATGTTTTTTTGCTAGAACTATTTTGTATAGTTTTTAAAATTTATTAATTTTTCATATTCATGTTTTTATTATATGTTCTTAAAAACTACGTCTCAAAACCTACCTCAAAGATCGATTTATTAAGAGGCCCGCATTTCTACATATGCGGGCTTGCCGCATTTGAAATCGGATCTATTATTAAAAGGTGCGATTTACATAAGGCGACAACCTGATATGTAGAAATAAAATTGTGATGTTCTACGTCATCTATTTTAGTTAAACAGTATAGATATGACATGTTTTAACATTGTGCTAAAAGTATAGGTATGACATGTTTTAACATTGTGCTAAAAAAAATGATGACACCTTTTAACATAATATCATATCTATACCAATTTAATAAAATAAAACACAATGTAGATTAATGTCACCTTACTTGTAGAATTGAAATTGCAATGTAAACTTTTATTGTATCGAAGTCAAGCGTGACGTCGATCAAACTCAGGAATGATGCGGTCCACTCTATTGACGTGGATGGACCATAACTGCTCGTTTGGATGCTTATTGTGGGACCCGAGAAGATGATGGGTTATATGTAAGATAAGGTCTGGCAGTGGGGCCAATGCCACGCAGGATTAGTGCCCGCATAAAAAAAACGTAATAAGACCTCAGACAGCGAATATGAAAAACATGGAACCGTCTGGAATATATTTAATTGTTGGTACATGGCATGACGAATTACTACTAAATAATTAGAGGCGAAAAAAATGAAAAATTTACAAATAAGACTATGAGAAACAAACACCTATAACTCGAAGTTTAACAAAAAGAAAAAAAATTAAATAAAGAAAACCATAGATATTATACGTTTAACACTATGGTATCTGTATAATTTCAGTGTTTGTTTATTTCTTGGCAATATTATCAATTTTTGTTTTGTTTTGCTTTGGTTGAAGTCTTTCGGATTTTCGGTTTAGACCAAAGTGGCAATGCATTAGCTTCGGCTTTCTTTGGCCGCTTCTATCTGATCCGGCCGAAGCACATAAATGGCTTTTGAAAATACAATTATGTGCTTTGATCCGCTTTGATCTGATTCATAATCTTTGGTCGAAGTCTTGGCTTAAGCACAAAATTGTTTTTTTTTTTAAAAAAAAATTGAATTTTTTATTTTGAAATTTTTTGTTATTTTAATAAATTTTACATAAATATATACGTGTGGTTTGTATATAGCCTAGGCTCTAAACAATCAAATTAAAGGCAACCTTCAAATAGTGTCGAAAAATGTAGTTTCAATACTAGAAATCTTTGTGATAATCTTAAAATATATTTTCATATTTAATTATAAAATTTTAAGCTTAAAAAATAGTGTAGATTGAGCAGATCTATGAAAACTTGAAACTCTTAACAATCGACGGTCCAAAAATGCGTTACAAGATGTACTATTTTCAAAACTTGAAATCCATTTTTTTCTTTTGTCCATGCATCTTGATGTCTAGATGATCAATTTGAGGAAATTTGAACATCAAAACAACCTCTTCTAGTGAAATTTATGAGGTGAGCTCTAATTTGATTGTTTAGAGCTTTGGCTCTATATAAACTTTTTTTCTTTATTTATTTACATATATATATATATATTTTTTTAATTCAGATGAATCGGCCAAAACATAGAATCACTTCATTTTTTCTACCAAACCGAAGATAGCTCGGAAGCAAATATACCAACAATGCTTCTTGGGGTAAAATCGAGAGTAGGAATATTTTTAGGATGTTAAATCCTCATCAACACCTCGACTTACCTCATTAACATTTTTCAAATCTGCTATCTTTCCGGGATAAAATAGTGTCAATATAACCAACCGTGAGATTTGTATGATTAAATATGCAAATTTTTAAATAATTTTCTGATTATTTGGTGGTTCTCAAAATTTCATATCGGAAAAAATCGTCTTTAGAAGGTCTTTATCCGATGGAGTACATGAACAGTACGGTCCCGTAGAAACATCATACGGAGACCCAACAAAAGATGAAATTCCCTCCATTTATCATGTTTTATTAATCTCATTTAAAAAAAATCAAACATCCAAACTTCGCTTTTTCATTTTAAATTGTTGCTTTTGTAAAAGAAATGTGCCCCTTCATCTTGTTGCAGAAGCTTCTTCCATGCATAACCCTACAATAAAAGAATAAAAAGAAGAATAAAAAAGTGGGTGCCAAATCTCAAAATCTCTTCTTTCGACCTAAAATGCCGTCTCTCTCTCTAGACTCTTCCGTACCCCATCATTTTCTCTTAGCAAATTTCCCGGCGACCGGGAAACCAGACAACGGGAATTCCCGCGCTGAGAAACGAAAACACATAGAATTTCTGTCAAAATCCCGGCACACTGTTCACTAAAAAATTAATAAAATACTGTTTCTCTGATATTGATTTCAAAGTCAAAATACGACCAAGTTTAGGGTAAATCCCTTCAGGGGGAGCGCCAATAAAAGGCCATGATTTCTCCAGTTTTGAGGCATGTTAATAGCACTGTGAGCTTTTCTTCTCTGGTGTTCGTTTCGAAGAAGAGGGCGCTTTTGGGTGAGAGAATTTGGGGGAAGAGGGACTTTGCGAGGTGCAGAATGACGGTGAGTTCTAGACCGTGGATTGAGGACGCTTGCTTGAAGATCAACGGCTGTGACGCTTTGACGGGTGTGCCGGACAATGTGTTGGTATCGCCGGCTTCAAATTCGTCGGTGTTTTTGGGAGCGGTGTCGAAGGAGAAGAGGAGTCGCCATGTCTTCAAGCTCGGGGTGTTACAGTGAGCTCTCTCCCTCTCCCTCTCCCTCTCCCTCTCCCTCTCTCTCCACCCGCTAGTTCTTTACTCTCTCTTTCTGTCTCTATTTGAAATCTTTGTTCTGAATCAAATGTAACGAATTAAAGTTTCGAATTTCTGTTTCTATATTTGTTCGTTTCCTTTTATTTACGTTAATGTTTTATGTTGTGGTTTTTAGGTAAGAACATCACTGCGTTATCACCCTGATTTTCATAATACGTTCTTCGGAATTGATTCTACTGTCCTTAACCTTTCGTGTAAATGACCTTACTGTCCTGTCAGTTGCTTTCCTTTCATTTAGTTCCAACATTAAGTAAATAATTGCTTGGAGTTTTATGATCTTTCAAATTGCATTATGTTTTTTAAAATGTTTGAGTTTATTATTTTGTTTTCTTGTTATTTGTTGGATTTAAGGCAAATTTTCTCTTCAATTTTTCTCTCTCTCTTTCTTTTACACAAATGACATGAAATTTGGAATTAAGGATGATCAAGGCCGTTTGGATTAAATGTAATGGTAAGGTTTAACAATTAACTTAGTCGGGCAGACAATGTTTAAACAATCAAAATATAAATTTTATTGCAATTTCTCTAATTTATTATTTCATTTTTCATCTTATTAGAGGGATTTCTTACCCCATAAAATATGGAAATTTTGACAGAACCATTTGAATCGGTACAACAACGAGAACAAGCTGTTTCCCCTCTACTTGTGTTTGTTTTTGGACGGTTTGGACTTTGGACTTGAGAGAGTTTCAAGTTGTTGTTTGTTGATTGGGATTATTTCAATCCTAACTCGTCATATTTATTTTTCTAGTCCTATGCAATGTGGATTTCTAAAACTCTAAATTTTGTGACAATTATAGTTCAATTCATGTTCATCAGCTCATCGTTTCAAAAATCAGAATCGGGCTGACTTAGCAGGGGTCCAATTCCAATTACCCATGTCCAACTCAGGTGATTCCTAGTTGGACCAGGCTATATTTAACCAAAAAAATAAAAAATAAAAAAGATTAGAAAACTGGGAGAATCAAGTGATTCCATATTTTTTTTCAGCCTGGAGTTGCCAGCCACGCGTTCTGATCCAAATTGGTCAATTCCTGAGTCAGGTGGGCGATGTTTTAATCACTGCATCAGCTTAGCAGTATAGAACAACTTCCCTAAGGGAGATCAATTGGTTCTACCCACCTCCTAGATGCTTATTGAGCTTTATAATGGGTCTCTCTGCAATTTCTAGACAGTTGTTTTTTTTGTAGTTTTTATTTTATTTTGAGCTCATGTGTGGGTGCCTTTCATTATTGCATTTCTTTTGCATACAATCACGCCACATTAAATTCTGTAGATGACATTTGAAAGGGTTGAAATTTGATGTGTTCTTCTGGGTCCTCGTGAGGATTTGCAGGGATTACAGATTGGTTTGTCTGTTTAGATTCAAAATTTGGTGGATGATACCCAGATTTGGAAATTCAGCAAGCGACATTCCTGTAGAAACTCAGATGTTGCTCCTTGAAGTTGAGGAAAAATCAGCTATTGAACAAGAAAACCAGAGTGTTGCTAATGGGTCTAAGTTTTATATCCTGTTCCTGCCTGTCTTGGATGGGGAGTTTAGAAGCAGCTTGCAGGGGAATGCAGCAAATGAGCTTGAGTTTTGCATTGAAAGTGGTGAGTCTTTTTCTTGTTTTTTGGTAAGATACTTGCTTATATGTTCTTTTTTAATGTTATGATAGGGTGAAATGCATTTTACGACAACTTTCTGTTTCAATAATTCACTAGGCTTTCCCTTGCTCTGTTAACTCTCTCACAGAGCTTGGTTTTGTGGTTTGCATGTAGCAATTGTTTAGGGAAACTTGTCGACTGTTCTAGAGTTGCCAATTTTATTGCTAATTCTATTGAAATGTTATTATTTAATTATATATCCCCTTTCTCTATTAACTCTCTCACAGAGCTTGGTTTTGTGGTTTGTATGTACCAATTGTTTGGTGAAACTTGTCAACTGTTCTAGAGTTCCCAATTTTATTGCTAATGCTGTTGCAATGTTATTATTTAATTATGTATTTTTGAAGAGAATATTATTTTCTAATGTTATTACAGGTGATCCTGAGCTGGAGATCTCTCAATCTCTGGAATCAGTTTTTGTCAATTCAGGGGACAACCCATTCGAGCTTATGAAGGAATCAATTATGTAGTTTCTCAAGATATAAGGCTTAATTTATAGCATTTTAGTTTTGTAAGTATATCATGCCTGATTTTGTTAAAAATTGTGACACTCTCTCTTTCCTGAACTTATAGGTTCTTGGAGAAGCACAAGGGAGGCTTTATGCATCGTGAGAGCAAGAAGGCAAGTCATAACTTTTTTCCTTTAAGCTATTGCAGTACAAATGTCATGGTCAAGCTATATAACAGAATGATCAGCCTGGTGATTATATACCTCTAACTGAGTAAGATTAACAGAGTACTGGCATTTTACTTAACAGATGCCTGAAAACCTAGATTGGTTTGGTTGGTGCACATGGGATGCTTTCTACAGTCAAGTTAATCCTCAAGGTATCAGAGAAGGCCTAAAAAGGTAACAATTTGTTTTATAGATGTATAATTTTTAGTTCATTTCGTATTTCTTGTGGGTGTGCTTGTAATTTTAATTTGCAGGTGCCTCTGCTTTAATGGTATCTGGAAATGAAGACACCAGAAACACATGATGAATATACACTGAAATTTCACAATGTAGTTGCTCGTGGGCTTGCAAATGAGAATATGGGCATCAAGGATCGCATGACCCTTGTCATGAAAATATCTTAGGGGAGCTCTCTAGTCATGCTTTGGAGTCTAAACATAACCGAAAATTGAGTCTCTTTTCTATTAAAATCAAATTTTCTCTTGTCCATATTTCCAAAGTTTCATTTCTGTGATAGAAGAAATCCTGATAATTATTAGTAGAAGGGATGTTCGTTTTGCGTGATATCACTTGTGGCTTTCTCCTTGGGCCTGAACTTTATAGAGATAATTTTACTTGTGGTATGAAGTCCTTTGATTTTTCAAATTGGTTTATCATTTCACAGCTTATCAGAAGGGGGAGCCCCACCAAAGTTCTTAATTATTGATGATGGATGGCAAGATACATTCAATGAATTCCAAAAAGAGGGGGAGCCATTCATTGAAGGAACACAGTAAGTTTTTCCTCATCATTTGTTCCTGCTTCCAAATTTTCGTTTCTGATTTTTCTTTTACCAGGAACATGTTGACATTATCTAATAAAACTAAATCTCATTGAATTCAGGTTTGCTTCAAGATTAGTCAGCATCAAGGAAAACAAAAAATTTCAAGGAACTGGTGCTCAAAATAGTCTTAGAGATTTTGTGACAGCCATTAAAGAGAGTTATGGTTTGAAGTATGGCAAAATTTTGGATATATTCATTGCAGTTTCTTTTATCTCTACTCATTATAATATTTATCAACTGATATAACATCTTGGACATTCCACAGATATGTCTATGTATGGCATGCATTGATGGGATACTGGGGAGGAGTCCTTCCATCTTCTCCAGAGATGCAAAAATATAGTCCCAAGTTACTGTACCCTGTGCAATCTCCTGGAAATATTGGGAATCTCAGGGATGTAGCCATGGATAGCTTGGAGAAATATGGTGTCGGCACAATTGATCCTGGCAAAATATTTGAATTCTTTGATGATATGCACAAGTATCTTGCTTCTCAAAATATAGATGGGGTTAAGGTGGATGTACAGAATTTAATAGAAACACTTGGAGGGGGTTTAGGAGGCCGGGTTTGTCTTACTCGACAGTGCCAACATGCTCTGGAAGAATCGGTTGCAAAAAATTTCAACCACAATAACTTAATCTGCTGCATGGCTCATAATACAGATTCTATTTATAGGTAAAAGAATGAGACAGACCATCTTCATAGTGTTTTTTTAAGAGAAAATAATTCGTTGGATGAAAATATTCATCAGTGATCACTCTCTCTCACAAATAGCTTTTTTTCCGTCGAAGATGCATATCTATATAAATGTACACTTTATTATATTTCTATTTTTCCTTTGCAGTTTAAAGAAGAGTGCTGTTACCAGAGCTTCAGAGGATTACATGCCAAGAAGACCAGATTCACAGACATTGCACATTGCTTCAGTGGCTTTCAACAGTATTCTTCTTGGTGAATTTGTAGTCCCAGATTGGGACATGTTCTATGTAATTTCCACTTTTCTAATATTACTTTGTGTTTCTGATTTTTCTTGTTTCCAGTATTGGGTCTTGCTTCTGCTTTAGTTTTCTCATTTCCTTCTTGGAATAGAGTAAGTCTCTTATTATGTTTTCTGGATCTCAGAGCAATCATCGAACTGCGGAATTTCATGCAGTGGCTCGAGCATTGGGTGGTTGTGGTGTTTATGTTAGGTGAGCTAATTTGGGTATTGTTAAAAGTTAGCATGAATATGTTTAATATTTTGTATATATGTTACCAGGGAATGTTAGGTTATTATTTGCTTGTTGAGTACTATGTATCCAATTGACTAGTGGTATATATTTGTATATAATTCTGTTTAGAGAAGGCAATTATATGTCATGCATGCAGAAACCTTATTTCATATCGAATTATGTTCAACAGTGATAAGCCTGGAGACCATGATTTTGAGATCCTTAAGAAGCTTGTTCGTTGAGTACTATGTATCCAATTGATTAGTAGTACATATTTGTCTATAATTCTGTTTACAGAAAATATAAACATAGCATGCAGAAACCCTTATTTCATATCGAATTATTTTCAACAGTGATAAGCCTGGAGACCATGATTTTGAGATCCTTAAGAAGCTTGTTCTTCCTGATGGATCAGTTCTAAGAGCTAAACTTCCTGGAAGGCCTACACGTGATTCTTTATTTAATGACCCTGCCATGGATGGGAAGAGGTACGTATGCACACTCCCTGGAATCGTTCCCCTCTCACTAGAAAATTGTAAGAAAATATCATCTGATTGTTGGATCACTACCCAAAAACATAAAGAAAAAAATTAATCATTTTGATTACCATCTTGTGTAACATCCTTATCCAGCTTGCTGAAGATATGGAACATGAACAAGCTCTCTGGGGTCTTGGGCATTTTCAACTGTCAAGGAGCAGGCGTATGGCCATGTCTAGATTGTGTTCAAACTAATACAGACCAAGAGCCACTATGCCTTACAGGACATGTTAGTCCTATTGATATTGAGCATCTTGAAGAGGCAGCTGGGCATAATTGGACTAGAGATTGTGCAGTATACGCCTTTAGCACAGGTATGGTTCACTAGAAATATATATCCCAAAACTTATTTTGCTATAGACTGCAAGCGCATCCTTTCTCTTGCGCTTTAAACCTTTGGGTTCAAAACTCCACTCTTACCAGTCAAAAGAGAAATACCAAGTTACACAATATATATTCATAAGCTATTTGTGCAGTATTCCAGATTATACTATGTCCTGTTTGCCTTTGAACAAGTCATATATTGACCTTCTACTTTCCATTTTTCTGTTTTATGCATTTGACCATTAAAAAATGTGTGCATGGTCTATTGAAAATATTGTAGTATTATACCCATCCGCTGATTTTATATCCATCTGCAGAACCTGCGTTTGTTGATCAGTATGATTCTCTTTTGTCAGGTTCTCTTTCTAGATTGCCGAAGACAGGATCAATAAGTATCTCCTTGGAAGTTTTGCAGTGTGAAATCTATACCATTGCTCCAATAAGGGTTTGTCAACTACATCTCTCATTCTCAATCATATTCTGATCTCTCTACTATGATTGCATAGCCAACATTAAATTGTCTTAGTTCATATCAAACTATCCTTTATTATGTTAATTCACGGTCGCAAGTCATAAATATGGGATAACTTGCATTAAATAAAACTTAATTGTGGATTCAACAGGACTATGATTGCAAGGTCCAGTTTTCGCCCATTGGGTTAGTGAATATGTACAACTCTGGTGGTGCCATTGAAGCAATTGACTTTGTATCTGATAATTTGAAATGTGAGGTAAAAATTAAAGGACTTGGCTGTGGTCTCTTTGGAGCATACTCTAGTACAAGGCCAAATTTTTGCACTGTAAACACAAAGGAGACAGCATATGAGTTTGAACCAAAAACTGGTTTCTTGACTCTGATAATCCCGACAGGAATTCATTATGAGGACAGTTTTTGGAGCATCAGTCTTTCATTTTAGGCCTGAAGTTTGAAGAAGCTAACCATTACTCCATCTAATGCGAGTCAAATAGCTTTGCCGCTGTAAAGGAGTATCTAATGTTGTCTAATGCATTATTGAGTTTCAGTGAAATAAGAGACCGAGGGTCTGCTCACATAATCTTGATAATATTTGGATTGTATTTGATCAGTGAATGTTTAAAGCCATGGGATGGGTGTATGGGTTAATATATGAATTATGAAATATCATGTTACCTTCCTTTTAAGGCATCAATTTGTGCATCCTAAATATCAATTTTTGTTTCTTTTATGTTATTGCTCATATTAATTTTTATGATTGGGATATTGATCGCCGATATACATGTTTTCTTGTATTATTCTATATTTAACCAAGAAGAAACCCAACTACTTTTCATGTAGTATCTAGAAAAATACAATGACATTGGCAAATATATTTTATTGCTGAAAAATGGGAGATATTTCTTCTACAAATTATTTAATTTTGATCTACTGAGGATTTAAACTATCATATTTGCTACTGTTATTCTAATGCTTTCATTAATACAAAAACTAGAACTACAATTCCGACTGTCAGAAAGGAGGTTGCGATAAAATTGGCTGAACATTTAGAGGCAACCCTCTTTGGAATTCAACGTAGGGATATGCCATTGGATGGTCTGCTCCTTCAGTTGTCCACCTACAAAATAAGAGTACTCTAAATTTAGGTGCAACTCAGGCATGCTTCAGACTAAGACAAACCAACATAATGAGATAGAAAACAGAGAACTCCTCTAAATGTAGCTGAGCTAGAGGACCACCTCTGATTCTTGAAAGGCTAGACTATTTCATATTTTAGCTCAGAGATGGAACAACCTCTAAATTTGCATGGGAAACTTTGATTGGAAAGAACGTTTACTTGAATTTAAGTACAAGGTGGTGGACAAAGAATGCAGTTTCAACTTTAGCAAGATCGGAGCCTGGACAAAACCTCGGTCCTCCGCCAAATGGTGTAAATTTCTTGCTTGGAGGGCCCTGAACCTGAAATTAAAATAATAGAGTATTTAGATAAGCAGTTTTATGTGAGGGAAAATATTTCCAAAATCTACAGAAAAAAGAACAGAATAATTCACCTCCCATCTCCATGGATGGAATTGAAGTGCATCTTCATGAAGGGTTGGGTCAAGGTGCACTGCACTGAAAACTGGCAGCACCTTCCAGCCTGATGGTATTAAATAATCTGAGAAAACAAAAAAAAAAACATTAATCATGTGATAGATTACAAAAAATGCAAAAGAGAAAAAGGAGAAACTCTCCTGATTTTAATGAACCAGAACACCTATAACCTCCCTGATATCCTAAATGCATCTTTTAAATTTGTTTAGAGAAAGAGAGAGAGATTAAGAAGAACAATGTATACCTTTAAATTTGACATCCTTGCGGGCCTTTCTATGCACAAATTTGACAATATTTCCACATCTCAGGGCTTCATTAACAACCTACACTTGTTCTTAAACATGTCAGAGTTTTGTTTAACATAAAATATCCAAAAATTTATTTACCATCACTCAGATATCAGATCATTTTCACAAGAAAATATAGCTTAAGGAAAACCCACAAATTGAAACAGCAGTGCCTTTTTCCTTTTGCGTAAAGTCCTTTTGGTTGTGAACTCAAACTGCCATATATAATGAAAATACAAATACTTTTCTTACACTCTGAGTGAACTCCATCTGCTTGTAATCTTCCCAGTTCAAGTACTCATCGTTTCGTTTTCGGCCTCTTATATTTTGATGCTCTTCCTGCATAACACAAGGCTAATCGTAATACAATCTCTTCCATTTTAATGACCCCAGAGAGAGAGAGAGAGAGAGAGAGAGTACCTTGAGTTGTTCAAGAGCCAAGGGTGAGAAGCTAAGGAAATGGACCACCATGGCCATGAGCAAGGAGGTTGTTTCATAACCACCAAGAAGGAGATCAAGCACCAGGCTAACCTTCTCATCTTCACACAAAGTATTACTCCCCATTAAAATATCCAGAAAATCTTCATTCCTCCCATTATTAGCATAACTGCCAGTGTTCCTTCTTTCTTCAATGATGGCTTTTACAGTCGAAAATATCCTCGCTCTAGCCTGAAACATGCATCATTATTTAAAAACTAACTACATTAAATAACATTTGTTTTTTGAAATCACTAGTGGCATTTTGAGTGCTTTAAGTGAAAATGGAAACATAGATCTTAGTTGAGAGTGCCTCCACCATGACCCAACCCCATTCTCGAAAGGGTTAACACCCCCACCCAACCCCATTCTTGAAAAAAGTAAGCCAATGGGGATTTGAGCCCTACTTTTTTATGAAAATGGGGTTGGAGACTTCTTCGTAGGCTTGGTAGTACTATCCATCAAAGCCGCAGCATAGGCTCGTTAGTACTAACCATTAAAGCCCGAACCAATTACTGTCACCTTATTTGATTAATTAATTTCAATGGGAACGTGTGTTTTGTTGCAATGACACCAAAGAAGTATCCTACAGTGTCTTCACTTTACCCCAGCCGTTGCTTGTTGACTTTGCATGGCCGCGATGATGTGAAGATACCATAACAAACTTCACTCTCGTGGAATGTGTCACCTTTCCCAAAAGAAATGTGAAATTTATACGCACTTTTTGGCGGAAGGGAATGTTTGTGATGTGACTCCACCTATATATAAAGTATTACATGTAAAGCATACGTGACTAGCATCTCAATCGTTCGATCTAAAAGAATGGTTGGGATCGCTTAAGTCACAATGTCACGTCAGAATACTATTTGATTTTTAATCTTTTTACTACCAAATATTTTTGAGTCAAATGCGCATCCCCTCTTCTTATTGGGGCACATGGCAAAAAAAAAAAATTTATGACGAAAAAAAAAAAACCAGAAAGCCCCCCTAGGTTTCAGAGGTATTATGGAATTCTTCTTATTACTAGCAAATTTTTTTGTTACGTGGGTTGTTGTTAGATGAATGGATACCTTAAATTTCACGCTAAATAAAAATATAACACTCTGAGCCATTAAATCAAAATTTAATGCTCAATAGCCAAATTTGCTTAGATCTGACTGCTGAGAGCTAAGTCACACACGCTTTATATATGGATGGGTTCACATGTGAAGCTTTTCCAACATAATGGAAGGTTTTGTATCGAATTCTACTTACCGATACGACCCCACTTCTTAGTTGTTCGATTTGATTGGACGAGATGAAATCGTTCATGTCATTATGTCATGCCATAACGCTATTTGGTTTTGAATCTTTTGCCTACAAAATATATTTGAGTCAAATTTTGGATGTCACCGTTTCTTACTGGGGCACACCTAGAAAAAAAAAAATATAGACGAAAAGTAAATACCAAAAACCACCTATAAGTTCATGGGGTATTCTATTATATATTTTAAGGTTTCTTAAGAAGAATAATAGCAATAATGACTATTGGAGGGGCCGGATTGGGCTAAAGGCCTCATTAGGCTCATAATATATTAGTTGTGTATTCTTTTAATTCTAAATTATAGAAGTAAAATAAGCCATGAAAGGGAATTTTAGAGAGATACAGATAAAAGAGGAGGGAAAAAACTATGAAAAAAGAAAGTGGCATGTGAGATGAGGCAAGAAAAATGAGGCCTCGAAGATTTTGTTTTCCAAGAAAGAGCAAATAAGTGTATTTACCCTCTATAAAATATAGGAGAGTCAAATTGAATCTCGACCATATTTCATTATCGGTTGTGAAAAAAAAAAAAGGATTTCAAATTTTAAAATAATGTATACTATAACATATTGTCCAGACTGTCCATATTTTAAATGTTCATCCGTATGATCTGTACTATTTTTTGAGCAACAGTCTCCCTCTCTCTCCAAAGCCAATCTTGGTAGTCTCACGACCCAAACTATTTCTTTCTTCATCTAGTATTATCTTACTTTTTTGCAACCAATCTTACTACTCTCTCTAAACACAAACCTATATTATTTTTCTATCCCAATCCTTATTACCTCCCCAATTCTATAAGCATTCCTCTCTAAATAAAGCCAATCCTAGTAGTTCTCTTTATCTTTCTCTCTCTACATAAACAAACCTAATACCCTTATAATTTGTGAGTCTAGAGAGAGACACTGTCTTGTAGAGAGAGAAAGAATAGTTCGTTGGGTTGACCTTGGGCTGGGGGGAAGGGAGGGAGAGAGAGATACATGGAATAAAGAGAGGAGATAGAGCCATTTTTGTGGCCAGGTGAGAGAAAGAGAGATGGAAAGAGAGAATGGAATTTTATATGAAGTGTTTTTTTGTAGTTGATTTTCAATATGTGTGCAGGTAACATGGTATCAATTATATATTTTACAAAGTAAAATAGTCTACAAGTGATATGGTGGGGTGTTATTGATTTGTACAGATGATCTATATTATTTGGCATGCATGTATGCTAAACAATCTTATTTAGGTTTAAAATCTCATCTTACTTATTTTCGAACAGGGTAAACAATCAAAGTAAAGCACACCGCCAAATTCTATTGTCAGATGGTCTGAAAAGTATTTTTCACTAATTATAAAATTTAAAGCTCCAAAAATAGCGTAGATCAAGCATATCTATAAATACTTAAAAATCTTGAAAATAGACGTTTCAAATAATATATTATAATATATAATATATTTCGGATTTCAAAGCCATATTTTTTTTTTTTTAATATCCTTACATCTCAAGATTATGATGATTTTGGTATCCAAAAAAACTTTTATCAGTATGTCTTTTTTAGGTGCACTTTACTTCTATAATATAAAGTTGTCTCACATAAATATTATCCTATCGAATAACCTTTTATATATCGTTTTTGTATATGCCTTATATGTGTTTAAAACTCCTACAATACATTATGCGCCAGGAGTACGGGCTAAGCTAGCCAGCCAGCCCATTGCCGACCCTAACCCCTAGTTATATGAAGGGATAGAGGTGGTGGTGGTCTGTGTTAACATTAGGTCAAAAGTGCTTGATTATCCCAGCTCAACCCCTCACTATAGTAGGATATGGACCAAATCACTTTAAAACCATATTAAATAATGTTTCAATGTCATTAAAGTGTTGCTTTTAGAATTGTTTGATGATCCTAAACATTATATAGGCATTTTAAACTTTAAAGTTTACTTTTGTTTTACTTTAAAAAAATTTAGTGGTTACGGGTTCAACCCACTAGTCGATTTCTTACCACACACAAAATCTAGCGCACTGTTTGTACGGTATATTTTATTGTTGTAGCAGCACTAAATCTTTTATTGGGTGTTATACTGTTTTGGGGTTGTTTTAGTAATTTATAAAAGGCTCAAAAAAAAAAAAAAAATTAAAAAAAAAGAAAAGAAAAAAAGAAAGAAAAGGGTGCAAGTAACTATAACCGATATTTTTGTGGTAAGTTTGTTGGGCTTGAGTGGGTGGCAGCTAGTCTTGGGCTTGAGTACTTAGCAGTGTTAACATTTAGCGGTGTTACATCTCAAGTTCGAATCCTACTGGTAACTTACCCACATAAATAAATAAATAAATAAAAGCCTTAGATTTTGTGCCCGAGGTGTTTTGGCTTGTGCTCTTAAATCCTTTCTGTAATAGTGTTGCATGGATACGCAAGTGTTGGTGTTTACTATTGTTTTTTTTATAATTATCGGTGAATTGGTGTTTTTGGATGGCATGATAGCAAAAATTGGGTTTGGTCAATCGGACAGTCCAATTTTAAAAGGCCCAACTAGCTAAACAAAGTTAATAAATTTACTACAATGTATTCATATTTTTAGACTATTATTCTTATTTATCTATTTCAAAAAATTTGGTGGCCAATCCCATCTTGATAACATTGATATTTAAAAAATGAACAATTGTTTCATGTGGGCTAGATCACATTTGTGTAATATATGGTCTAGATGTATAAAGCATCCATCTTCAAGATGGATGCAAATAGGTGGTCCATCTAAAAACAATTGAAACTAATAATCCAAATGTTTTTTTAATAAAATTATTATTTATAGTTTTTAAAATTTATTTATTTAATCAAAATCATGATCTCCATGATAAAGATTATATATTCTCTAAAAACGAATTCTATTTCAAACATAAATTTATTAAGGGGCCCACATTTCTACAGATGTGGGCATGGCCGCATGCTGACCGGCGTCCTTAAAAAATCTAAACGAGTAAACATGGTGTACAAGAATCAATAGAAGTAAAAATATTCACATTTAGATATAAAATATTGTTTTATGTCATATAATAAGAAGATGGCAAGATATAGAGTTGAGGGTAATAGACAAGATAATAAAACCAAAAGGCTTGAACTTTAACAATGTAATGATACACCCTGCACCTTTGTGTACCACAGTATCAAAAAACGTGAAGTGTGGAGATGGCATTGACCACACCCTTATTTATGGATTTTGGTAATGCTAAGTTGAAGTATTATTTTAGTTATGTAGAGTTATTGTTTTGTAAGAGAAAGTGAGGGTATATACCTGAACTGCTCTTGCATATGGTGTCCCTGGGATATAAAGTGGGAAAGAAATTAAGCCTTTCATAAAGGTGAGAAAATCTTCCAATATTTTTGTAGTCTGTGGCTCATCTTGTCTCAAACTAAGAACTTGCTTCACAATCACATTGAATGTGAACTGCAATGAATAATCAAATCACTAACCTTCACTTAACGAGGAGAGAGAGAGAGAGAGAGAGAGAGAGAGAGAGGAAACTAAGAATGAGAGAGTTCACTTCAAAACTACAGTGTTCACACACATCAACAAGAACAAATCAGTAAGTTCCAGCAGAAGAACTGGAGAGAGAGAGAGAAATGCCAACAATCCACTAATACCAAAAGGAAAGGAAAGGAAAAGAAAAGAGAGAGAAAATCCAAAAACCCAAATCACCCAAAAACAAATGACCAACCATCCCTTCAACCCAGCAAACATAACCAATTGGAAGAACAGTCACAAAAGACTTAGGGAATAAGAACTCGAGTGATTTATGTACGGATTCTAAAATTTTAGGTCAAATACAAAATACTCAGTTTATAGGTGGAAATTATAAAGAGGATCAGCTAACTCATTTTTTTTAAAAAAAAGAAAAATTGCCTCTCAATCAACCTGATTTTTTTAGTTTTTTTTTCTTAACTTTCGTTGGTAGGGTAGTGCCCCAAGCTTTAAGGCACTCCCTATTAACGAAAAAAAAAAAACGAGTCGACCAAACTTCTTTTACAGTTTTCGAGTCAGTACGTAAATCACTCTTAAGAAAGAACTCTAAAGGCATATAAGAAACCAAGCAGAAAGAAAAATTTAAGGTCTGTATGTAATTCGCTCTTAAAGACACATCAGAAACCAAGTAGCAAGAAAAATAAGAGAGGAATTAAGTATCTTCTGCGCTCACCTTCCTTGCCTCCTCACAAAAGATGACTTGTGGCTTCTCTCTCCATGACTCCATGATGAATTTTGCAGTGTTTTCTATGTCATTGAGATATTCAAGCTTGGACTTTGAAGTGTTGACCAGTGTTAGGGCCAAGCCCCTTAGTCTTTTGTGAGTGTCACCAACCACTACAAGCATGGATGACTTTCCAAGAATTCCATGGATAGCCTTGGGGTAACTGCACTCAAAAAGCTTCTCTTCATTTTGAAGGATGAAAGAGTTGAGCTCTTGGTCACATGAGACCACAGTGGGTGAGCCAAAAAGGTGGGATTTGAATACCTTCCCATACCTGTAAACAAGGACATTTCATTAGATCTCTCTCTCTCTCTCTCTCTCTCTCTCTCTCTAACACACACACAAATAGAGGACTAGTAAATCCAAATGAAAGAAAACATAATTCAAAAGCACACATTTGGTGATCTTGAAGAAATAATTTTGAAAAGTTCATTGCTCATAACTTTTTAGCCAGTTGAAACTTAAATGACTTTTATTAAGAGATGGATTCTAAGTAACATGCTCATCACAAAAAATAACTAAAAAACCCATTGAAAGATTCATCAAATGAAATTGAGTCCCCAAAAAGCAGTCCTTTCCAAGACATGCTTTAATTGAAATGAATACATAAAAGGAGTAAAAGACCAAGAATTATGGGCTTCATGTGAACTACTTGCTTTTCTTCTCTTTCTTTTTCTTATTTAACTTGAGCATAAACAGCGATAATGATTTTTGAGAAAAGTATGTCCATTTCACTGCAATGTTTAACTCTAAGAACACACGATAGGAATCAACCATTGACTTTCATTCCCGGAACAAGCTAGAGAGAGAGAGACCAATATTCAATCTATCACAGCTAGAGAGAGAGAGAGACCAAAATTCAATCTATCACAGCTGGAGAGAGAGAGAGAGAGAGAGAGAGAAACTTTCAATCTATCACAGCCACTAGTAAAGTGTTTTTTGTTTCTAGAAACACCAAGTTGGAGAGAGAGACTCGATCTATGGCAAATAGTTGTAAAGTTTTTATCTAGAAACACAAAGTTGGGAAGAAAGGGAAGATTAAAAGTAAAACTGAACAAATCAAAGTCGGACAAGAATCCTAAAAGTAAATTGAACTGAATCCAAGTAACCCATGTGGATTAAACTCGTTCATGGACAAGGTCCTATCACAAGATGCAGGACTGATGCAAGAGAGAGAGAGAGCTGAAAACCTAAAATCAAATTCGGTTCTCTCATTGAAAAAGTGAAAACAGAAGACAAACTCTAGAGAGAGGGGCTTGAAACCAAATTGGACTCTCTCACTAGAAGACCAAGAAGGGAATCAAAATCACCTAGAACAATGCTCATGTAAGAACCCTCCAATGGAGTTTGAAGGATGAGGGCTCAAAAACTCCAAGGTTTCACCAAGCAGAGGCCACCCAACACTCCCACAAGGAACAACCCCATGTCTCTTGAAGAATGACAAAAAATGGAGAAAAACCAGTGTAAAAACCAGCACCCCAAAGCACCCCAAAACCAAAGAGAAGCAATAAGGTAATCCTTCCATGGTTATTGCTACTCTCTCTCCCTTCTCTTCTCTTTTTACAGTTGGTGGTGCAATTACATAGGACTTGAGGCTTGCCTCAAATTGCAACTACTATATAGTATGTAGGTGGGGGTGAGTGTGGGTCTCCTATTCATTAATAAGGTCGCTGTGTTGAGAGGAGGCAGGCTTTTTGCAGTTTACAGTGGGGTAAAATTATCCTTTATCAGAGCCCTACAAAATCAATCTAGGGCTATAGGGGGGACAGAGAAAAAGATGGGCCTACAATGCCTCATCTATAGAAGAGAGAGAATATGGGGGCGGGCTTGGAGTGTAGAGAGAGAGATGTACTTGGAAAGTAGAGAGAGAAAGAGTTTGAAGTACAGAGAGAGAGAGAAATATTGGAGTAGAGGAGGGGATAGAGAGAGAAACATAGGAAGTGTGGAGAGAGAAAGATGGTGTTTTGATGGGGTGCATGCCATGGACAAAATCTAGGACATATTGAGGTCTTAGGATCTTACACCCCATTCATTACCTTTGAAAAATGACTTGCTTGCCCCAATTCACTTTTTTTTAATTTTATTTTTGGATAATTTAGGGGAAGATAAGCTCTATTCATTTTCTCAAATAATTTAAAATTTATTTTTTAAAAGTATTAATAGGGTGGTGTTAGTCAGAATGAAAACCACAAAATGGAAAATAAGATGCGGTGGGTGCTATCATTGCGACCCGAGCCCACTCTTGGAATTTGGCACCTTGCTGTCATGAAATTTCTAAGTTGGAAAAATAACAATTGTATCCGTCTTTTAGAAACTGAACTTTTATCTTTTTTGAGTGAGGTAATCTCCCACTTTGAAGCACGTCTAATTTAGGAGTTAGGGAGATAACATGATTCTTACAATTATGCAATTTTCTAAAACAAACTTATCATGCACATGAGTAAAAAGGGTGATCCCAAGCTTTCTAGTTGAGTGTGTTTGTTAAAGCAACAAGATAGACAACTCTTTTACTGGCAACCTTTAATGGAAAATTTATGCTTTAAATCTTGGATAACATTATTCGGGTTCGGGCAAGTTACCCAGATTCAACACACCCCCAGTTCCAGAGCAACAAGCATGAATGATTAGAGTTTTGTTCAAATTTGATCTCAATCGGACCAGAATCTATCCAAGTCTTCAAAAGAAGTAAGATTTTTTAAGAACTGATACCCACCGATCCGATCCGAGACTCGCTGAACCAACCTGCTCCGTGCAGTATTCGAGTTTTGAGGCGAGTGGGTGAAAATTGATATTGAGTGGATTTAAGATGCTCATGAACATACCAAACAATCCCATGAGACCCTACCATATAAATCCTACTTTGATTTTTCTAGTAATACTTTGGAATCTAATTTATCATGGACCCAAAACATCATAGCCCAACCTGGATATAAGACTTTTACTATCTTATAAAGGAGATGGCACGATGTACAGTCCAGATTTCCTGTGGGCAAATATTTTATCAGTTGTAGGACATCTCTGCACATAGGAGAGGCAGCAAAATGTATCTAGTGAAAATATTTCATGCTCCTTCGGGAGCATACTGTCCATTTAATCCCTCGGCCACAACTCAAGCAGGAAATACTCCTTTGGATCCAAAAATTTGGAGATCTAATGTCTAGAGCCCGATGACCAACCTCAAAATAAATAATAAAAAATAAAAAAATATTGATAAACACTATGTGCTTAAAAAAATAATATTTCATGACCGAAGAATAATTGTTAGAATATTTCAAAAAAAGAATTAAATTGTTTATTTTTATAGAAAGGCTAGATGTTCGAGAACTCAAAAAAAAAAAAACTAGATGTTCGAGAACTCAAAAAAAAAAAAAAGTTAAAAATAATAATCTAATGATATTTAGATAGATCCCAAATTTTCAGATCAGAAAATCCTCTTAGGTATATATTTTATCTGAGGGAGTTGTTGTACAGTACGGGCGCCTGCGATATTTGCTCCTGTATTAAAGTGGATTAATCACTTATTACCAAACAAATTATGGGTTTTTTGGCCATTTTTTAAGACAAGGTTAGCCCTGCAATTCCAAGTAAAGAAGGGGGGTATCCTGGTCTTTCCCTCTAAAATATCCAAATTTATTTTCTATTGTTGAAAATATTCAAATTTCAAAAGGGTGAATTTTTCAAGTTCTAGTGTTGAAAGGCATTTCTTTTTTTTACCTCTTTTAGCAAAAGATAGTAAACCAAGAAGAAATGAATTCAGAGAGAGGAGGACTACTGGCTCGCACCCATGTCCTCCAAAAGCATGGCAAAAAGGGAGGCGTCCGTACGTATATCATATATAAAACATGGGGGAGGAAGAGGTAATTGCAAGACAATGTTCTTTAATAACTGGATATTTTGTTAAAAAACAATTGTTTCATGCGGGGCGGGACCGCATTTCTAAATTATGCAATCTAGATGTATTAAAGATGGATGCAAATAGGTGGTCCATCTAAAAATAAATATAATTAACGGTCTAAATATTTTCTTAATATAATTATTATTTCTAGCTTTCAAAAAAAATCTTTTTTTCATATTCATGATCTCTATGTTAAAGATTATATATTCGCTAAAAATGAGGATCAAATTATATTTAAACTATATATTTATTGCCAAACTTGCATTTCTACCACATGCAGGCTAGACGCATAGAAACCATATCCTTTTTTAAAAATAGAATATCCAACAAGCCTAATAATTTTTTTTAAAAGAAAATCCAACATGCCCTTAGTCTATAGCTAACCTAGGATCAGTTTCAAATATTACTATTTAATGAAAAAACAGGAACTAGTTTTAAATAAGGAAAATGGTTTGATAGTGATATCGGCCGTATCGGAATAAGTAATGCCTCACTTCAAAATTTACCAAAAGTTACAGTTACCGCAGAAAAGAACCCTTCACATTGATCATCTCATCCTTGATCATTATAATTGTGGAAAGAAATTAGGATGTCAAGCCCCCTAAAGTCAAATGTAACACAATATCTAGACTGTCAATTTAACCTTAAAAATAAGTGCTAATAGACCTGCAAGATCTGTACCTTTTTTTAGCTTCAAATTTCATAATCAATGTTAAAATTTGATTTTAGAGCCAACATATAGATTTTCGATACTCCAAGTGCTTCCTGGACAATGATTTAAAGGTGAGGTTTTGCTTTGTTTTAACAAAGCCTAAGCCTTATAGAAATTGTATCTTTTAAATAACGTGATTTTAAGGTATGGAAATGAAATCCAAAATATAACAAGGGGAAAATATAAAGAAATGTAGTAAATTTGGGCTAAATTTAGAAAAAAAGATAAATTTTGCAGCACAAATTCTTTGTAGGTAGATTTGATAATTGGAAGTTCTTCTATGCAAATCAATTTAGTGATTATGTGCATAAAATAGTCTTGTGAAAGCATATTATTTTATGGTCGTGTTTAATCTTGTGGTTGAAAACTTCATGGATATTGTAAAACATTTATTAAATAGTTTTGTGAAAGCATATTATTTGATGGTCGTGGTGAATCTTGTGGTCGAAAAGTTCATGGAAATAATAAAATGTTCAATAACTCCCTTTTTAAAATATTCCATAATTGCCATCCCACAAGAATAACTTATAAAAGTTTGTCACGAAACAGATATCAATTTTTGAGCAGCTCATTAAGTATTGTTTCAGGAAAATTAAAGAAATTGCAAACAAATGTGAGGTAAATTTTAAAAAAATAAAAAATAAAAATAAAAATAAATGGGAGACATGAAACCAAAAGTTAAAGTATATAAAGTTTATGGACAAAAAGTAAATAAAAATAGATATTCTTAACACAACCAACCTTATTTATGAAACTCTATTTCATTAGTGACATCAAAATCAATGCCTTTCCTATGAAATATGCACAAAAAAATGTTTTCTTTTTCCCAGTTACATTGTACTGAAGCCAAATCTTTCCTTTTCATGGGTTTTTTTTTTTAAGCAATTTAATGGTCTAGAATAATCATGGCAAGTTACATCATACTTTAGCATGCACACTCTATTCGTAGGAACATTCTTTTGACCACCAGGTAAGCTGTGGACCCCTGGTTTCCTTAAGGGTGCCTCAATGTCATTTTTTAAGTACTAAAATCTTATAAGTTGTGGGTTGATATGGGACCATGATCATTAATTAAAATTAAACATTAATCATACAAATAAAGCTCAAGCTCAAGCTCACAAGAGAGCAACAAGAGCTTTATAATGGGTTTACATTATACGAGAGTTTCATATCATATCACAAAAAGGTAGAAAAGAAATAAATAAAGTAGAAAAAAAAGAATTGTGTTTTTAAAGTAAATGTTGCAGAGACCTTTATGTAAGCCTGGCCATTCTATTCCAAAAGAAATCAGTGTGTTGGTCTTGTTCAACAGATATCTTGCCTTGCCCCAAGCTATTTTTTTTTTCCACTAATCTAGGACTATATATTATTTATTTATTAATATTATTTTTTCAATATCAATATACAATATTGAGTTCTTTAAAGTTTTGAAGAGGATATTTGTCTTTGTTAAAGTCATACTAGGACCACAATGTTCATTTCAATACCAAGAGGCTAGGGTTTTATGTATGCTATAAGATTTTATACCCTTTCAGAATGCATATTGCCCAGTCAGTCTCTAAGGGAAAAAAGCCTCTATTGATATTATTTGAGATGCCCAGGTTTTGCAGATTTAATCTCACAAGTCATGCAATTGAAAATAATGTGGTCCTAATTTTTTATAAAAAAGAGACCATGTATGCTCTGGATGGTTACATCTAAGTGATTAAGAACTCAAAATTTAAATTTTATTGGTTCAAGAACCCCTTATGCATCTGAAGAGAAGCCAAAAAATATTATACTCCCGTCGGAGTAGAATGCCGATTTAATCCTTTGGATAAAAGCGCACCTAGAACTAATTTTAGGATCTCATATTTTGGGGTTGCGACCTCCTCAATCCATCGATTAAACTCAATTAAAGAAATTTCTGAATTGTGCCCTTCATGCACTTGAAAAAAATAATGTTTTAAGATGTGAATAGACACCATCTTATTTTTATATAGCGAGATCTAAGTGTTAACTGAAATTTCAAAAAACAAATTAGAAAATAATCATCCAGTAGTTCTTAACTGGTTCCCAAAATTTGAAACTCAAAATATCCTCCCAAAGTTAGGACTTCTGATCGCATCCTTTGGGGGAGCATAGTATACATGCTCGATAAGAGAATAAGCTCCAAAATCATGTGCAATTTTGGCATTTGACATCTATGTGATATGGAGCTCAATTCAAAATTTATGGTTTCCAACTAATTGTCGGCGATTCAAGTGCTTTCATGTAGAAGGCATGGTCCTACATAACTCTTTTACCCAAGGGAGTAAATGCACAAGATGCTCCCATAGAAGTATGCTATAGACCCTCTTTATTTATTTCATCTTTTGTAACATAAGACTTTGAAGCAAAGTACTAGAGAGAGAGAGAGAAGAGACAGACATCTTTAGAAGTTGACAGCCAAATATTTAGCTTTTTCCCTAATTTTAGTAGGAAGGTCGGCATGGTGGTGGTTGACTTAATGCACCTAAAATCAAACAACAGGGCTAGCCTAGGTTTGCTTTGTCTGGGACTTTTTGGACCAAGTTCAAGAGTTTCAATTCTAGACTTCCCTAAAACCATTATGTCGACCACCATGCTCAAGCCAATAGGACTCGAAAAAACAGACTAGGTGAGCACTAGGTCTCATGTTTGGTTTTCGTATGACATACTCTCCTAAAGTTGGACCTTTAACCTCTCACATCCAAACTTATGTCTGCCTTTGGTCTCTCATCCAAACCAATGTCTATTGCTAAGCCGAAATCTATGAAACGATAGAGGCTTGATGGCCTACATCGAAATCTTTTAGATCTAGGTGCCCCAATGGTGTATGCGCAATATTTCATTTTTTAATTGTTTCAACTAATCATTTTCACTTGAGATTTTTGGAAAGTTATATTCTTGATTTAGGCGCACTAAAAAAAATGTATATAATACATTCTCAAACATGACCGGAATGCCTTTACGCTAGCTAGTGAATGCTAATAGAACCGACGACCAAACCCCTGTCCAGTCTGACATGAGCACCAAATCGGTGTTTATTGAGAACCGGCCAAAACTGATGGCTGACTAGTTTAACTAGTTTGATGTTAGTTTTGTTTGTTCTCTTGGATGAGCCCACCCAATCTTTCCCGCACCTCTCCCCCATTTCTTGGCATGATTTTTTGTTTCTTCTTTTTTCGTGTACTTTTTCTGTTTTGATTCACAAGATATTTTATTTCTAATATCTTTTCAAAATCTTTAACACAAAAGATCTCAAGATTTAAATAAAAGTTGTCATCCTGACAAGGGACACCTAGTTCTTCTTCCCTGATGCACTTCAACTTTATAAATAATAATGTCTTAGGTTACATTAATTTTAGCATTAGAATCATATAATTTCTTAATACAATCCTCCAATGTTTATTTTTGCGTAAGTTGGAATTTTTTACAATCATTTTATAAAAATCTCCTGTTTCTAACCAAGTTTTCAATACTGTCACCTAATACTTTCCTTTATTTTATTAAATATATATAAAAAAGATATGACCAGCCACACGGCCAATTGAAGTACTTTTAAGTGGACCAATCACTTGGTCGGTTCGAGCACAAATCCGATCCTAATAACGTTGAGGTTGACACCTTATAAAAACCATACCCCTATTTAAATCTCATTTGCTATAAATATCAGGGGTTACTTAGTAATCTCCACACTAAAACTTCCATACGAATGACGTTCAAGAAAATCCACTCACTCACTCTCAAGTATCAACTAAGTCTCATGGGAATCCCTACACTAAAAATTCCATTCAAATCACGTTGAACAAAACTCATTTGAATCTACTCTCTGTCTCTCTCTCTCTCTAGACTCAACTATCTCAAAAACCCCAAAAAAAAGAAGAATGCACTCATTCTCTCTCTACTTTCTCTCTGCCTATCGTGTGAATGTGATATGCATCGAGGGTACATCAATCAATCATAGCCATTGGCTGGGTGTTGCGTCACGAAAAGTTAGGAAAAACTTAGAAAGATTGGAATAAAATAGAAAAAAGAAATAAAAAATGGGGAGGAAGAGATGAGAAAGAGAGACAGAGAGAGAGAGAATTTGAATGTCTTGGGGTTCATTCCAACATAGTCAAAGCACATATTGCAATATATTCTTTCTTGGGTTCCTCAAAATTATTAGTTCCAAGGGACAATAACCCATTCCCTCTCATCCTCTAGGATCCTACCCTATAGCCTCTAGGTTCACATTTCAATCCAACTTTTCCCAATTTTTAAGTGATTTCCCTCCCCATTCTTGAGGTTATTCCTTCCCAACTAAAGCTCACTCACAACCGATATCTAAAGTATCCAATTCTTAAAAATAAAAATAAATTTTTATTTTCCGAATTAGAAAAAAATATTTTGGAAAAATGTAACTCAAGTAATTAAGTTATTTACTAAAAGTTCAACGCTCCATAAATTATTCTACCAGTGATTCAAAAATAGTTGATTTAGAATCAGCTACTTCTGCAAATATTTTCTAGCCTTTTTTGTGAACTTTTTTGTTTAATATAGCATGATCCAGCTCGAGAATTGCCTAACTCGGACGGAAACCCAACCTTGGCGAGTCATAAGTAAATAGGGCATCATTTTAAGTGTTTGTCGTAAAAGTAATTGCTCAATTTATTCATTTGTCAACAACTACATGGAACAAACAGGATTACTTTTAAAGAACTATTTAGCCTTCTTTGTCCCGTTCACTTCATAAAGGCAAAAACTTTTCAAAAGACATCTAGGAAACAATGTTTATTTGTTGTCAATTAGTTTAGGAAAGTGTTTGATTTCTAGAATGTGAAGAAAAACGGGGCTACACAATAATATTTTCCATTGGTGTTATGAATATGTTCAAAGCTCTTGAGTGACGTCTTTGCACGTCTTCGTGAGAGAAATGACTAAACAACTTTGAAAGAGAGAGAGGGACTAGTAGATGATGCGTGAGAGACATAAGTGTTTGAAAAATCGAACCGCCACGGAAATTGGCTAAGGGCTAGATCCGAGTAATCGGTAAATCAGCCGGTTCAACTGACCTACTAGGAAAAGTCTCAACTGGTGTTAAAAAAATAAAAAAACAAAAAATATCTAAAAAAGTAAATCTATTTGTGTTTGAGATATTTTTAAAATTTTCTATAAAAGATGGAAAAATGCAATGATAAAAACACTTTCCAATCTTTGTTAAAATGATAAAAATAACATTTAAAAAAACACAGTACAAACTTTCCAATCTAGAGAGAGTTTCTGGTGAATTAGAAGAGGGAGAATTATTAGTAAGGGAGAATAATTGTGGTTCGTAGAGAGAACAAAAGAGCATCTAGTGAGAAGAATAATTTTGTTTTTTTTTTTCTTTGCTTCATTTTATTTTCCCTAGGAGCCGTGGCACGTAGTAGGGTAAAAATGGAATGATTTGAATTTCTTTCACACGCGAACGTACTCTGAAATCTTTCCTTTTTATGGGCCTTCTGCCTTTTTTTTTTTTTTTTTTCTTCTTTTTTTTTTTCGCTCTTCGAGATGGCACGAGGATTGTCAGTTGGACCAAGGAATTTCTCATTTTTTTGACCGAGTCATTCATCTTTTTTTTTCTTTCTTTTTTTCCTCATTTTTTGAAAAGAATTCATTTTATTGTGAATTCCAAGAGATCTGAGTTCAAGAGATGCAGCAATCACGGTTACCAGGAGGTATAGGCTGCTCTCTCAGGCCACGAGGATTCCCTTCTTGTTTTTCTCTCTAAAAAAAATGGTCTGAAATACCTTAATTTTACAAGAATTTGGTATGGTATCCAATATAAGTAATTATAATAATTTTATTTTTGGAGTTGGAGTTAAAATGGCGATATTGTAATATATTATTTGGTATATTTTTCATGCAAATGAGTTTACTCAATACCAACAAAATTAACATAAAAAAAATTGACGAGAAGATTGCTCATAATGTATCTAGATTATCAATTATTTTAGCATTTAATTTATTTTTATCAAGAACATACTTAAAATATCAACTATTCTAACGCATATTATGCGTCGTCTGATGGGATTTTTTAAATCAAGTCTATTGAACAGAAATTACTGTAAAAATAAAAGGAAATATTTGTGCAAGTGTGTGTTAGAGAGACAGAGAGAGGAGACAAGGTTCCATCCTACGAACATTGAATCCAAATAGGTTGGGTGAGAACAGTGCTATAAAAACCGGCTTGATCACTCGAACCTATCATCGGTCGGGCCGAGCCATTGGACCGGTTTTTAAAGGTTATTTATTTTGTACGAAAACCCAAGAAAAAAAACTAATTAATAGGAACGCGTGGGAACTAGGCCAAAATCAAGAATGTGGAACCGACATGCCAGAGTATCTAAGATGTGATACCCAAACATTTTTGGGAGTTTTCGACCTAAAATCTCTAAATTCCCAATCCAATCTAACTCCCGGCTAGGGCTAGCAACAGGTAGGGCCCAGGGCGGATCATGCCATGCAAGGGTGATCCATCCCTAGAACCAAACCCGGCCCATGCCTTAAGCTATATTATTTAACACCGAAGCCAGGCCCAACTCTTGGTGACTCCCAAGGAACACTAGAGTTTTTGGGACAACATACATATTCTCTTTCACACACACGATACTAAACATTTACAAAGCTTTCAAGTGTCTATACATACACTCAATGTACACCATTTTTAGAACTTCAAATATCATAAGAACCTAAAAATAGATTGCCAGGAAATGGCATCTCTAGGGGAGATTTGAAGCATAGCCTTACTGTTATTTTTTGAGGCTGGTGCCTTGTATAAATGACACCTTATTTTTCAGTGTAAAATTTAGTGAATTACCAAAGAATCATTCGATAATTATTTAAAATAAATAAATAAATTTTGAGTTTTTTTTTCACCCTTAGATCTGCTCTTCAAAAGTTAAACAATATGTATTCATTATTGACACATTATTTTTTTTTCTAGTACATAGAGATGTAAATTTGGAAATTCTTTTTTACTGAAGTTAGTCTGTTGGTTGAGGATGCTACATTCTAAAAGTATATCTCAAATTCCTCTATTTGACCCAAGTAAATGGACAATATACTCCAGCAGGATTATAAAATCTTTTGGCATTTTTAAAAGTTATCTTCTTTTTGGGGTATTCATTGTCTTGATTTTAATCGAGGGAAAAGCTGACAATAGAAGGACTATAAGGCTGTCAAAAAATGGACGCCTTGTGCTTGGAAACATATGGGAGGGACGAAAATGTACATAAAAAAATGTGGCATTAAATTGTCAGAATAATACCAAATGTTGTCGTCCTGGTCAAAGGTAACTTATTGATTACGTCACCTCCATTTGGAGGGTAGTCTTGCAAAATTGTTGCATTCAGGGGAAAAGTATTTCATTCTTGTGGGTCTTCCCTAGAAAATTCTCTTTATGTTCCATAATTTGAATTTTGAAAGTAGTAATAAGAAATTTGTCGGGCCGGAAATCGCCGATCTGGATCGCAACTAAGCTATTGAGACTTGGTACGACTAAGATGGATTTATTCGATTATTCGAGAGAACTGATCGAGTCTATTAGAGAACTATATAAGTTTGTTTATTTTATTTTATCTTTTATGTTTTTGGTGGAGGTATCTCTCCTCGAAGAATTAGCATGGTTATCCAATCCAGATCAGTGATTCACCAATTCACACCAAATTTTAAAAAAGCCGTTCTACCTGTCCGGTCTAGTTTTCATTTGAGAGTTGAAAGTATTTAAAGTTGAAAAAAGTTTATATAAGATTTCCATCCTTGTACTGTAGAAGTAGTACGGTGGACTTAAAAAATTAAGTAAAAAAGAGTATTCCAAAATTGGAAAGCCTTCCAAATGATCATCTTGATCATGACACGTATGGATATGAAGAAAAAAAAAATTTCAAGCCCTGTATTGTTTTTGAAAATTTAACTGTCTATTTTTGGAAAGATTTTCAAGTGTTTATACCTTTCTAACTATTTACATTTTTTTTTGAAAAATTAAGTTTCATAATTAGAGTTAAAAATGAATTTTCAAACCACAGTAAGTTTTCTTACCTACAAACTACATCTTCTGCCAAAATATGGAAGTGCACCTTAAGATAGGCACCTTATGCAAACCTCAATAACCATGTAAACGGCTTGGAAGTAATGTCTGGGAGTAAAATCGGTTATGGATCTCAATAATCACTCTCTCTCTCCCTCTCTCACTCAACTGGATATTCCCTTAATCTCTGTCTGTGTGTATGTTAGGACAGGCTGTGCAATAATCAAGAATAAAGTCATTAATCATTTGTATCAAAATGTCGCTTCTTTTAGCCCCTGCAAAGCTTACTTGTCAAACCAATTATAAAGAAAGGATAATGTATAAAATAATCTAAACGAAAAGTACTTTAAATTTGTGAGTATAAAACTGGATTATGGATCTCAATAACGTCATATCATATATATCTTAACGTTATTATTTCCTTTATGTCCTAAACTAAAGACTATTTATAAAGTATAATCTGTACACTAATCCTCACGACAAGGGAGATTCTTAGGCAGAGATTGAGAGACACCGTACGGCATGGGGGTGGGAATTGGGTTGGGGTCAACCCAACTTATTCCAGGCCGGGATTTGGATCCAACTGGGATCTTATCAGGTTGGGGCAGATCCAGGTCGAGGTCAACCCAAATCAATCTAACCCAAATATGTTAGTATTAATTGTATTAATATAAATTTATAAAAAAATATATTTTATGCATCGCCTCGACCAAATAAGTGGGTGAAATTGATTTAGACAAAAAATGGATCAAGATCCTGATATGGAACCGACTCGACCTGATCCGTTCCCACCCCCTATGGCTTCAAAGGTGGGTCCCACTCTCTTGACATGACCATACAATACTCGATTGCACAACAATGGCTTATGATGACTAAGGACTATTCATACTCTAGCGGCTAGCAATAATACTCACTAGGAAATAGGGGCAATGCATTTGAGATTTAACGAATAACTATAAACAATAAGAAATTATTGCTTGAAACTCTCAGCTTTCAGCTTTTTTTTCTTTCGTTTTTTTCATCCATCTTGATACTATTCTTTGCCTAGGCAAGCTTAATTTCAAAGTTCTGATTGGATCTGGTGAATTATTACCCACATGATTACACGCATTTTCTCTCCATAATAACATGCAAAAAGAAAGAGGCAATAATAGATAGCAACACTTAAACAGGAAATGGAAAATTTTAACTGATGATAAGGATATAAATAAAGTGAATCATAATGCAATAAACATCAGATAATAATGGGAAATAATTCAAAGAAATGTATCATAATTTACCTAAAAGTTCAAAATATTTATAAAAATAAACTTTAATCAAAATAATGATAATAATGATTTTAATAGTTATAATCGTGTTTCCTACTTACCGAGTGCACTCGAAAAATTTCACTTATGGAAGTTGGTAGCTAGGTTGAGAAAGTTACACAAATGGGAATGTAAAATACTCATGTATAGGTTTTCTCTTCAGGGGAGTGAATGGATGATATGCTCCTCAGGAACATATACTCGTGACAAAATTAAAAAAATGTGTGGTAGTGAGGATTTGAAATGGAATTGCCCTATCCAAATCAAGATTAGTGATTGATCGATCCTATGGCCCCTGTAAATGCGCGATCCCATTTTATTATTTATTATTATTATTTTTCACTGATTCCCAGGATGTGAATCACCGATGAGATCGTAACAACCAACGGCCAAGTTAGCGACCCAATCCGGTTCTTAAAGCAATGAGATAGATCATACAGAGTGTATAGTATGCTCCTGCTACAACATTATATGCACACTCATTTTTTAATGGGAAACCTTTACATGTTACTCCGCACTCGTATATAAAGCATATTCGAAGCGCGTTGTTCGGATAGCTTGAATCGCAATGCCACCGGTTGTCTCGAGTGCAGATCTCGATTCAACGGCTCAGAGTGTTCTACTTTATTTTTTTATTTTATTAATCATTTTGTAGTGAAATTTGGGACTTAGCATACATCTAACAAATGCACGTGATAAAAATAATAAAATATTTATTTTGGATGAAAATTACCATAATAGCCCTAAAATTGTAAGAATTTTTTTGGTAATTTGTTTCATTTTTCTTTTCAAGATACGCCCTAATATTAGGAGGGGTGCCCCATTTTAAAAAATATTTTGTACAAAATTTAAAAATTATGCGGTATATTATGTGATAATGTGACATGAACAATCCAAACCGTCGGATTCAAAAGTGGGTCACTTCGCTTTACACTGTAGATAAGGTGACATACGAAGCTTTTTCTTTTATTATTAGGTGAAATTTTGCAAAGCCACCAAATGCGTTAACGGTCCCACGTGTGGTGGTGATAGCAGTGGACCAGGTTTGGTACAGAGGCGCACGCTTGCTTTCTCATGGGATATGCAATGCTAATGCAATGATATAACCAAGTGGCAGGGTCCTTGCACGTGCGCACTCATGCGGCCTTTTGACTATTCATAATTAGCTTTTGGCTCATACAGAATCTAGAGGCCCAAAAGTGTTCCGCACGTGTGGAGTACCATGTGCATGCTGATCATGATGACTACGACACGCGTGATTGCATGGAAAAGATCGCTTACATGGTGACGGTAACTTTTTACTCTCTTTGATATTTGTTATCTTTTTACTCTCTTTGATATTTATCTGAATGGGATTTGGGATGTAGTGCGGTTAATGTCACTCTTAGAGCCTAAAATCGATTTTTTGAGAGTGAGTAGTATTGAAAAACAACCACGAAGACAAATGCGATGGCATAAAAAAGATAACTTACGATAGTGGTGTATGATATGCAAAAAAGTATGGGACTGAACCATTTTCGATCTAATCTTGATAAAAAACTGGGCTTATAGAAAAACGTTCAGAATTATTATTTGATCAGACTGGTCATTTTTTACCAGTTGGATGAGCGAAACAACATTTTTTCTTGTATTATATTTATTTTTAAAAAAAAATTTATTTCTATATAACTCATTTCCTAACAAATTTGGTCCAACATTTTATGTTGTATAGTTTTTTACTATACTAGAACCCTGATCCGTTTGGTGACCACTTTGATTTTTTATACCAATACGAAATAGTGTGCTATAAAAATGAAAACGGGCCCCATGGTGACAGATTCGAATAGTGCACCTTTCAGTGGCCCTAACATTTTGTTCATGTCTCAGAACTACTATTAGTTTACTTCTTAAAAAATGAATTCCAGGATTCTAAACACCAAGATCACTGCATCAGTTTGCTTTGCGAATTTGGCTGAAAAACACATTTAAAGGCCTGAAACTGAAGTCTGAAGTTTATCGAGCGAGTTAAGGGTAAAATCTTAGATATATATATATATATATATAGGGGTAAAGTGTTATTTTGTGTTTGATTAAGATTTTAAGCCAGAGTTCAATTTCAGCTATAGTATTTTGTGCTTTCAAGGGAGTATACTGCCCATTTACTCCTTCGAGCAAAACTCAATCTAGGAGTATTTTTAGGACCCTTTATTTTGGTGATGTAACATCTTCAACCTATAAGCTGTACTCAAATAGAAAATTTTCAAATTGCATCTTCCATGGGCTCGAAAAAAATAATGCCTTAAGATTGAATAAAAACAATCCATTTTTTGAAAGGTAAAATCTAAATGTTAGAAGACACAAAATTCAAATTTTGTTCTTTTGAATATAATCATCTGCTGATTTTTAGATGGTTCCCCAAATTTCGGATTAAAAAAAATAAAAAAATCTTCCCAAGTTATTCTTCTTCCCAAGGAAATAAGTGTATAGTGTGCTCCCACGGGAACCTAGTATACACACTTCAAATAGAACAGGATTTCTTGGTGTCCAAATTGGGTCTTAGTCTACAAATAAAAGTTCGCTGAGGACTTTAGTTTAATTTGCTTTGTAAATCCTAATTTAATCAGAGGTCGTTAAAAAGCTTAACATGTAAGTTACCCCTTCTAATTTTTAATCAAATATTCAGGCTCTTTAATTCGCTCTACATCACGAGGTTTCTTTCTTTTTTGAATGTTTACATCACAAGGTTTTGTTTCTACATCATTAAAACACTCCAAAACGCCTGTAAATGGCCATAAATGAGGATTTAAGGATAAGGATCCAAGTTCAGGGTCGGCTGACTCTCGAGCTTGAGTTGGTCATAGAATCTGTTGATTCTGAGGCTCAAGAGGCCGATTTTCAATGGAAATAACAAGATGGGTTCTAGAATTGGGAGTCTCGCCTTTTTTTTGGGCAATTTTCTCACAGATCACAAGGGTCCCAATCTTAAATCAATTCAAGCGATTTTGAGTTTGCCCGACGATCTCTAAATCATTGTGACGGATTATTTAATAAAAAAATAGTGTTTTTTCACCGACATAGGAGCAAAATGACCCACATTGGTCCACTTCAGGCAAGCCCTTTTTGTAATCTCAGTATGCTAGCTTAATTTTCACAACTCCTCAAGAAGAGAAGATGTGCTTTCCACTAACAAAATAAATTATTTTACATAGGAGAGTTTTCTTAATTTGGGTTGACCGTGTAGGCGTTGTCTTGTTTACATTAATTCATAAAAGCATATCAAAGACTGTTTTTAAACTTCGTTTGAATTTTGCAGTGTTATTAAATAGAAAGGGTTTGAGGACTGGAAAAACACAAGCGTGGAAATGTTCCAAATATTAGTGTCCCGTATGGACAACCCAACAAGTCCACTAAGAGGATATAGTTACTTGTTAATGAAGGATAAACTATAGTTATCAAGACTAGACTATACCGAGGGCTTGTTAATGAAGGATAAACTATAGTTATCAAGACCAGACTATACTGAGGGTTTGAGCTTTTGGACTCCCGAACAGTGTTTTGGTTGTCGGATTTGGTCAAAAACCAATAAAAGCCACCATTTGATTGGTTTTGGCCGGTTTGACTTTTTCGACCAGCCACACAAAGTTGGTCAATTTCTTTTGAGATATATTACATATTTTGAAACTATTATTTATAGTTTTTTATTTGCTTAAATCCAATCAAACCGGTTCAATCGACAGTTGTGTTGGTTTCGACTAGATCAGATTTCTCGACGATATGATGATTGGTCCGATCCTAATTACACTGAGATAAACACATTTTCTATGTGGCAATATTGTATCTGTCTTTCCTTTTGTTTTTTTTCTTAAGGGGAATTCTAAAAATTTATTACCCGAGCTAACCAAGGCAGGCAACGCTTCACTCCTAAATTGTGCAGAGGAATGAAGGCCCATTACTTACATTTGGTCCCCAAAAAAGGCTTAAAATAATACTTTTAGTCATGTGAAGTGCTCCACCCAAACCCGGCTCTAATAGTCTGTCAAAGCCTTAAATATTATTGTACAAAACTTGTGTACTGAGGAGAATCCCCTTCCTGTACTTGAGAATTGATTTCGTTCACATTTCATACTGTTCACTCATGCTGGGAGGAGAGAAAAATCACGATGAGAGATCAGAGAGAGAGAGAGAGAAGGGTTTTATATATTCAGCTTTCCTTGACCGATGCCTATAATCACTAACGACATGTTTGGTTTGCGGGATTTCTGTATCATAGATAGAGATTTTTGTTGATCAAGCTGCTTTTTTATGTTTGTTTCACGGAAGAGCAGCACCCAACAACGCGGGGTTATTCACACCGCTATACAAATTAGATGCGTCTTAAGAAAAAGCAGTACCATATCTTGGAAAGTATACAGCCGATTTCTCAAAATCTGGATTATAGGGAGATTTCTGCATCATGTCTTGTAAAATATGAAACCACATCAACTATGGATATGCTATAATGTAAATAAACACATCCACGTTCTGTTCCTGGATGGGGATGCGAAGATGAACCATTTTACGAATACGGCGAACAATATGCAAATATACGCTACAGTTAATCTCAATCATCCAATTTTTGAATGTATAGTGGATGCGTTGCATGTGGAAATGTAATTTTACAGCTCCATGCATTATTAGTGTTTAAATGACCCAAAGGAGGAACACTTCCAAGAGTTGATACGAATCTCTCCTTTTTTTTCTTTCTTTCTTTTTTTTATTTTTATTTTTTTTGCAAACTTTAGCTCACAACTGACTAACCCCAATTGATCTACAAGTGTATTAGATGTCAAGAATTCAGAACCCTGTATCTTCAAGATAGGCTTTAGAACTTCCTTAGCTAAGTCCTTTGCAATGGCTATTTTCTCTTTATAACAGCAAGAGATTCTACGGACTTCGTGCTCCACTCCAATCCACTAGATAACATTGTGTGGATCTCCTTCCACCATTACCCTCAATCTATATGTTACCAGCCATGGACATTTGAGCACTGTTCATGCTTCGACTTCATTTCCTTAATACTCAACTACAGGCCCTAGGTGTGGATCTACCTCCTGACTGTTATGTTTCTCTCATTCCGTTCTCCTTTTTGTCTTTTTTTCCGTTTTTTTATAGGAAGAGAGCCAAATGAGAAGATCATCCGTGTAAATTAACTTTGTGATTAAGATGCATTTCCGTATCACCAAATAAAAAAAAAAGGGTTTTATTACTCTTCAGATCCATGGCCATAATGAATAAGTGATCACCTTTTATCAAACAAACTTCATACAGCTTAATCAAGTTTATGCAGCTCTAAAACAAATTATACAACTTAACAATGCTTATGATATTTAATGTGTGATTAAGGCAGATGCTTATATAGGTTTTTCATTGGAAGAGCATATCCCTTCATTTGGAGTTATTATGCATCCCATCTATAAGATATTGATTATATAGACTTGTAAATAACCATGTTATTTGAGAATTTGTAATATGGAAAGTAAGGGGAAAATTAGATAAATTCATGGTTTAAATGTGAAGAGAAACATTATCTAGAAAAACTCGAGCTTATACAACTAAGAGTATTATTTGTAATTAACAGTATTCTTGGGACCCCAATTTTGTGTCAAACTTTGGGACGGTCAGATCTATATGTTGAAAAATTCAAGATTTCTTTTTTGTTTTTTTTAAGAAAAGATACTCGTCTAGTAATTCTGAAGTAGGTCCTAAAATTTTAAATAAAAACTATCCTTCTAAGTGGCTATTCTTCCCAATTTGGTAAAACCCAAGCTATGACTATATTTAGGACCCTGATTTTGTGTCAACTTTGGGATGGTCCGATCTACATATTGAGAAATTTAAATTTTTTTCTTTTTTAAAATACTAATCTAGTAATTCTAAAGCAGGTCCCAAATTTTCAAATAAAAACTATCCTTCTAAGTGACTATTCTTCCAGAGATAGCGTATGTACCATATACTCCTATGGCAGCATACTGTATGCGCTCAACAAGGGTTTCAGCAGATCAGGTTGACCACGAACCGACTAGATCCTAGTTGGACCTGCATCCAGACTATGTGCCTATCCGCCTATGTCCAAGTTGATTTACCCCAACCCTATCCATGGGTGCGAACCTACACAAAAAATATTGTAATATATATATGTGTTAGGTCTGCCCCGACCAAACCGGATAAAGTTGAAGATGGACCCAAACCCAACCCGTTAAGTTCAATAGTATATTCTAGATGCCTATTTGGGTCGATGGGTCTGACTAGGCAGCCCCTAAAGAGAGTTTGGAAGAAAGAATAGAACAAGGGTAAAGAATAGAACAAGGGTTGGCACATTGAAATATCAAATAATCAGATCCAAAGATCCAACCTCCTAACACTCGCATGAAGCTTCATGGCTTACGAGGGTTTGGGTCCCTATCTTGTCACCCACTTTATAATAGTGTTGTGTGAGTCTACTCTGTCCTTTCCAACTAAACATGTCCTTGCTAACCTTTCACGATTTAGGAGTGAGCACGTGTACTATGCTCATGCAAGAGCAAAGTGTACACTTACTCCCTCGGGAAGGAGAATTGTTTCGAAATAAATTTTTTTTTTTTCCAAAATTTTGAGCAAGATTTGAAAATTATTAAATATTATGTTCAAAAGAAGAAAAAACTTAAATTTTGAATTTTTAAATAATTATACTTCCAAAATTGGACAGTTTCTATTAAAAAATTGGACGGTTTCTATTCAATCTTGAGGCATTATTTTACTCAAGCTCATAAAGAATGGGATTTGGATTCAAACCCACATGCTAACACTTATTAAGTATTATGTTTAAAAGAAAAAAAAATTAAAATTTGAATTTTTTAATAATTATACTTAAAAAATTGGATAGTTTCTATTTAATTTTGAGACAATATTTTACTCAAGCCCATAAAAAATGGGATTTGGATTCAAACCCACATGCTAACTTACTCTTTTTTTCTTTTCTTTTTTTTGAGTTTAGCATATGGGTTGATAAGGTTATATCCTAAAGTTTGAGGGGCTAAAATTACTTTGGATTTCATCCAAAGAAGTAAATGGACAGTCTGGTCCCCGTAGGAACGTACAACCTTTTAGCTTTAGGAGTTAGAATCTAGTTGCACTACACTTGTTTTTTTAGGCTCTACAGCCCAACAAAACAAGTGTTCGTTACTCAACAAAATTATTTTTATCGTTATTTTTTTGAAAAATAAACTCGCTACCCAAACCTACCACACTTAATTGGGATGTTTTCTTCCGATATATGAGTTAGTCTATTAGAATTAGAAAAAGAATATTAGAAAGGAAAAATTTTAGGAAACGGATTAAGATGGGACGGGCATTAAAGCAAAGGAAAAATTTATATAGAGCCGAGGCTCTAAACAATCAAATTAGAGCCCAATCTCATTAGAAGAGGTTGTTTTGATACTCAAATATCCTCAAATTGATAATCTCGATTTCGAGATCCATGGACATAAGAAAACAAATGGATTTCAAGTTTTGAAAACAGTACATCTTGTAACGCATTTTTGGACCGTTAATTTTCAAGTTTTTCAAATTTTTATAGATTTACTCAATATACACTATTTTCGAACCTTTAAATCTTATAATTATAGTTAATAATATATTTTAAAGCTATCACAAAGATTTTCAGTATTGAAACCACTATTCTCAATACCATTTGAAGGTGGGCTCTAATTTGATTGTTTAGAGCCCTGGCTCTATAGAAACCCACCCTTTCAGGAATAATTAGAAAGAAAAGGGCACCATTCTATATTTTATATATAAAGGCCATTCATCCACTCTAATCCCTTGCAGAGCCCCATGATGCCCATCTTTGTCCTTTCCAAAATCAATCAATATGGGATTGTCTATTAAGCGGGTGAAGGTCTATCCCACTCAAATTTGGTTTTATTAGTTGGTCAACCAGACTAGATTTAAAAAGAATAAAAAATTAGTTGTATGTTCGAATATACAATATGTTAAAATTTTGTTTAATATATCAAAACTGATCAGTTCAATTGACTAAAACTAATCAAACATTAGTTTTGACTAGTTTTTTGTTGAATCTAATTTTTGTTTGGACCACACCAAATAAGGTACTAATAAGTGGTCGGACTTGTTAGTTCCACTGCATAACCTCTCACTTTCTCCATCTAAAAATATGCAATGGCCTCTTTCACAAATTATATCTCTCATAGGAAAAAACATTAATAATACATCTCCTAAACGAAAAATTTTATGGGTCGTGTGCAATAAGCTCTCAATCATGCTCAACAGATTCATCAAAGCAACTTAAGGATTTGTGTGGTGTATATTAGTCTTTGTTTATGGTACTTGAGAGATCGCCTGAAGCTATAAGCACCCCTATTTGAAGTGTGAATTTGTATAAGTTGCTTACGTTATATTATCCAAAGATGTAGTTTGTGTATTGGAAATCTTATGATAGCTTGAAAATTTATGTTCTACTCGAACTATAAAATTTAAAATTTCAAAAACTAGGCAAAACGAGTAGATCTATAAACACTTGAAAATTTTGAAAATAGACGGCCTAGATTTCTTTTTACAATATGCACAATTTTTAAGACTTGAAATTCTTTTTTCTTTTATATCCATATATGAAGGTCGAGAAAATCAATTAGATTCCCAACTTCGACATCTTCTTGTTTCCTTGATTTTTGAGGTGTACCTTAATTTTCAACCTTATATAAACTTTTCCCCTATTTAAATTTTGAAAGAGTTACAAGCTCCTAGCTTGTATACAAGCATCACCCACGTAAAATTTTTAAAAGAACCAAAACCTGTTAAAAAAAACCCTATAATTGATGATCTCGACTTCAAGATGAATGAAAATGAACAAAATAAAGAATTTAAAGACCTAAAAATAACACATATTTTAACACATTATTTATACCATCTATTTTTTAAAAAATAGTATTTATAGATCTACTCAATCTATATTATTTTAAAATTTTAAAATTTCTTTATAATGGATGAAAATAGACTTTGGTGGTAAAAATTCCAACACCAAAACTCCCCTCTAAAACAAATTACGATTATACCTTATTTTAATTATTTAAAATAGAAACCTTATACAAACCACATCCAGTTATGATTAACACAAAAACAAAAGATATACTCGAAGTAAGGTTCCAGCTATCATATTAAGGGTTTGTATCTAGACCTCTACATAATATAATATATTAAGGGTTTGTATCTAGACCTCTACGTAATATAATATATTAAGGGTTTGTATCTAGACCTCTACGTAATATAATATATTAAGGGTTTGTATCTAGACCTCTACGTAATATAATATATTAAGGGTTTGTATCTAGACCTCTACGTAATATAATATAATATAATATATACTTTGCCAACATGAAGAAACAAAAATTTAAAGACACGTGGCTTATTCTCGAAGTTTGCAGAAAAGCTATCACGAAATCAGAATATAATTTCATAAATTAGTATTCATTTAACAGCGATTAATTGACGATTTATTCAAAATCGTGGTGATCCATTCTCTTCTTAGGGCTTCAAAAAATTAATACTAATAAATTTAGAATATTATATAAGTAGTAATTGTAAACGTTGCGAATATTTGGCGATTTTATTAGAAAACCGAGGCGATCCTTCCTTTTTGTTTCCTCCACGGCAAGGACGTTTGACAGCGCAGATGAACTCTTTAGGACGCGTTTCAAAACCTGTTTGAAAACCGCCTCTTTCGATTTCATTTACTTAAGGATTAAGTTGTCTTTGTTTTCAATTACGGGGCTGTTCTTTCTTGGATCGATAAATCGTTGCAAGGTCAGAGCTTTTGCTGATATACTTGTTGATTTCTAATTAAAGTAGGGTTTTCTACAGATATTGAATTTATTGTTTCTTCTTTTGGCCAAAATCTCGTGAAATTCTTAGAAATTTTGAGAATTATCAATTGGGTTTCCTAGAAAATGTCTAAATTTCTTGATTCATACTTGGTTATTTGATAAACCATTAAAAATCTTGTGAGTTCTGAGCTGGGTTTTCCTTAATCGTTTTGTTGATAGGTTTTTCACTTGGGTTTTGCGAAAGCGTTGGAAATCTGTGAATTCTCAATTGGGTTTTCTTGAATATTTTTAATCTTAGTTAATTCTTACTTCTTCTTTTTTCCAGAAAGGTTTGATTTGATTGAGAAACAAACAATGTCGTATGCTTATCTCTTCAAGTATATTATCATCGGAGACACAGGTATTAATTTGTTTCTTGTAACTCATTGGTTCAATTCAGTTATTTGATTTTTTCGATTTTTATACTGTTTATCTTATGTTGTAGTTTGATACTTGCTTAGTTCTTCTGTAGTTTAGGCAGATTATGTAGTTCTTGGGATTCTTTTTTCTGATGCCAAATTTTCATGATTTAAGTTTATTTTTCTTTCTATTTTCGACATATGTCGACTTTACCAGTAACCTAGAGATTTGGGCATATCAGGGAAATACTTTGCTTCTTTGATCATATTATGAATTACACATACACGCTCTCTCTCCTTCTAACTGGTTAATATGAAAAAATTTATTGCTTTTACTCATTTTCTCTCTTTTTAACTGGTTAGTATGAAAAAAATTATTGCTTTTACGCATTTTCCTTATTGGGAATGGTGTTTTTTTGCAATCTTGTTTTTCAAGTTCTACGATTTTTTCAGTAGTAAAATATATGCCTTTGTCCCTACATCCACAATTTTTATTTGTGGTTCCCTTATATTTTCTATTCAATTTAAGAATCCCTGTTGGGAATGGTTTTTTTTGTTTTTTAGGAATAGTAAAATATAGGCCTTGTCCCTACATCCACAATTTTTATTTGTGGTTCCCTTATATTTTCTATTCAATTTAAGAAAATTCTGAGTTGCAGATTGTTTTTCATGTGGAAACAAGGTTTTTAGTGGCCATTCCTTTTTTTTTTCTTGGATTTAGGCAATTTATTAATGATTCATGGTCATTTTTCTTTCTTTTTTTTGTTGTTGGGGGGGGGCGCATTTTTGTGCTGTCTTCCTAAACGCTATGGAGACTAGTGTTAAACCAATACCATTCTATTTATGGCAGCTGTATCTCTTTCCATGTTTCTTCTTCGTTCTTTTCGCTGCAAAAAGTCAAAAGCTTTTGGAGTTTCTGTTTATTTTTCAGATGGTCTGTTTCCATTTAGTCTTGATTTGGAAGTTTTTGTAGTTTCAGTTGAAAAAGTCATTGTCTTTTTTCATCATTTTTGGTTTATAATTTTTCTATTGTATTTTTGGGGATAATGGAGTCCTGGTGTTGATGTTTGAGCTTTGCTTTTCTGATTTATTTGAAGAATCTCTTGAGTTTTGTGGGTGGAGGAATATGTAGAGATGTTCTCAACTCAGCAGAGTATCTCTGCTATGATTTTTCTTTGGTTGGCCTTCTTTCTTGACTTGAAGACTTCTCATTTACGTATTGTTTTATTTAATCTTTGTCCACAGTATTGTGATTTAAAATGCATTACAGTTGCCCCTTCTTCAAACTTGAATACATATTCTTCTTTCATGCTCAATCTTTCCATTGTATTCTATTCTTTTCGAAGTTCACATTTTTTTTCAGTGATTATTTACTTTTTGTTTTTTTATATGTTTCTTTCATTTGTACCCTTTTATATTTGATATTTTGGAATTTCTAATGAATCAAGGTTGGAAGAGAAGAATGCATTCTGGATCTTTAATTTTGCTGATGCTTGGTTCTTTGTGTTCACAGGAGTTGGAAAATCATGTCTGCTTCTGCAGTTTACTGACAAGCGCTTCCAACCTGTTCATGACTTAACCATTGGTGTCGAATTCGGGGCCAGAATGATTACTATTGACAACAAACCAATCAAGCTTCAAATATGGGATACTGTTAGTTTCTTTGTTTTCCCTTGTCTCATTTAGTTTGATGAGTCTTGAAATGGTTGCCAATGGACAAGTTGTGCATGGTTGCTCTTGGTTATCTTCTAGCATGCTCGTTTTTGTTAATTTAGTTTCAAACAATCATTTGACTTCTTTAAGTATATTTTGATTTGTTTGCTGGAGATTGAGACGATAAGCTTGCGAGGAAGATCTGCTAGGTCTTTTCGTACTTGCATTGTTACAATATAGCTGCACTTTCCTCTATAAATTACACATCTTCTTCTATGCATGATGAGGAAACAATCTGATGGGATTTGTATACTTTGTAGATTGTTTTCTCTTCAAAGACAGGGAGGCAGGAAGCTTGGTATGAATAAGTTTGAGTACTTCGAAGAGAGGGAGAAGAAATGTGTAGTTTGTAGAGGCAAGATCAATCTATCAATCCTGCCATGTTCTAGTTATATAGTGCTACACTTTCTAAAGATCTATGGTATCAGGTGTACTAATAATGTTATTTTGGAAGTTGATTATATGCATTACAATTGGAAGTTCATAGCACTTCTCATCTCCTAAGCGTCCAGAAGTACATGATGTGGAGGTGCTTCTGGAACCGTTTTTGGGGTTTGGTCTATGTTTTGCAATGCAATCATTATTTTCATGTTGTGGTGAACTTTCACCATATATGTTGTTCTCTTACTGCGTTATCAACCTTTTCCTTTCGCTCTTACCATCTACAACAGACCTCTTAATTCCTAAATTCAAAAATTGAAGAAGAATGAAGACTTAAAAAGGGAGATCTCCCTTAAGTAGATTCTAGGGAAGAGCTAAGGAGGAACAAGTCCCCACACCTACCTTAGACATTATCATTTCCTTTAGAATAATGAGAGAGATATTTAGGAGAAAATTTGGAAGGCCATGTGTTAAAGATTAGTAGCTTTCGGTTGACTGGCGAATGCATGCACCCACCATTGTTATTGTATTGTAGATTTTGTACTAGATTTTCTTTTGATAGATTATGTTGTAGTAGATTTAGAAGCTAGAATGCTAGATTCTCGTTGGTGTCAATTAGATGTCTCTCATGTGTATCTTATTTATATTTGTTTACCTATGATCCACCTTCACTCTGAATCTTTCTCACAAGGTCTAGAATTTGAGGAATCCCTTGGCTTGAGCGAACTTATTTTGGTACCTCAGTTGGAAATGTATTCGGTGTAGATTATTGAACTCTTGCCGTTTTTGTTTCTCAAATGGAAAGCCAAGCTGAAATTTCTGAAAATCCAAATGCAAGACATCTAAGGGTAAGAAACAGGGGCCATGAGTTTAGACTATCAAAGAGATTGATGGGACACTTCTGTTTTAGGGTTTTGGATACTGGTAGGAGGCTGGGAGCTGGGAGCACTTTGGAGGGGATTCTGTATATAAATATGCTTTGTCCAGAGTTGGTAACTAACAAGTGAAGGTTCAAATTTTGAGAGAATGTTTGGAGTGCTGGGAGTGAACTTTGTCATGCATATCAGGTTCGGATGTGATAATGTCTGTGAATTCAAGACTTTTTAGGATGCTTACTGCAAAGGCACTCAGTGTTTTTCATTTGGAGTTGTCAAGTCTGGCTCCAAAACAAATGCCTGGATTGGTGTTTGTTTGAGGGATGGACGGTGGATGTGGTCTTGTGGTTTCAATAATTTGGAGGGGACCTTTGGTCGTGGAGTTGTTTGGGCTTTTAGCCAGATAAAAGGAGACTTTCATCTGCTCAATATGGGCTGAGAGAATTGGAATGTGAAAGGATGTTGGATTGTTTTCGATCAAGTTCTTGACCTCATGGTTCTCGTGTTGTAGGATGGGTTCTGAAATCATTGCTTGGTCCTAATTTGGAGCAATCCAGCCCCTAAAAATGTGGATACCTTTGGATGGTTGGTGAGTGACAAATGACAGAATGCTCACAAGGTACTAATTCATCATTGGGTTGTCCAACTCTTGATGTGTTGCATTCTATGCAGCAATGATCAGTGACAATCGACAGTTTACTAGCAAGGGACTAACTTCAACATTGGGGCATCTCCATGTACTGTGTTTTATGTAAAGATGTTGAGGAGACTCTATATTGTTGTCCCATGCATTTTGGCTATATGGAGGCTTTAGCATTTGTTCATGGGCTTAGTGTGTAATATCAAAGCGATGTCTATGTTGGCAACAGCAATATCTTCGTGGATGGCTTCTCAACCCTTTCCTTCAAAAGGAAGGCTATTTGGAAACCTTTCCTTTAATATCTAGTTCTACTGAGACAAGAAAAAGATATAGTCTTGGCTGAATTTCACAAGTTCTCTGAGCACTCATTTGGGCTATTAGTAGTGGAAGGTGACTCAAATGGATGTTAGTATTGCTGATTTTCTATTAGAAATTATAAATCATGATCAGCAAGTAGCGATGCAAATGAAGTCGTGAGTTCCTTGCGTAGGAGGGATGACTACAATAGATAAATACTATTGCAAATAGTTAAATATTATCCCTCTTCCATGAGAGATGTGCTACTTTTTAGTATAGACACACACACACACACACATACACACATATATATGGAAAACGGTTTCATAACTACTACCTATAATGAATAGTATAAGCTACTATAGCTCCCAGCCATCGGATCTTTCATCGTGTGGTTCAAAATTCATATCACTAGTTTAATTTTAATCTTTTTTCTATAAATGAGATTAAGATGAACTTTTTTGGGTGTATATACATAACAATATTGCGCACCTTATAAAAATAGAGAACAATTACTTTCAATTATTTAAAATGACCAAATTACCCCCGTCATGTTTCAGGGATACTTCGGTCATTTTATATTTGTATTTTTTATTTTGCACCATAATTTTTAGTACACGTCCAAAATTTCATTACGAACTGATTTTTAGAAAATAAAATAAAATTCAGATAGTGATATGAATTTTGAACCACCCGATGAAGATCTGACAGTTGGGAGCTAGTAGCTTATACTATTCATTATGGCTAGTAGCTTAGGGAATATTTTTC
>NW_006500340.1:1915742-1926854 GCF_000471905.2 Amborella trichopoda | reverse complement strand
TAATGACTATTACTAATCATTTCTCCTTTAAAAGCTTGCCAAATTTATTGTTTAACAGGATCTTGAGGTTCTCAAGAACCTAGGTTGTTGTGTGGATGGCAAATTGCCAATGTTTTTTTATCCCCTCTTTTAACAGATAAAAGTATGACAATGGTAGAAGAACTCATAGGACGTTCTTTCAAAGTTTCGTTGTTTATTAAACTTAACTAGTATAGAAAACAGTAGAAGAACTCATAGGCCATTCTTTCAAAGGTTCATTGTTTATTAGAGTTATGTGTAATATAGACTTCCGTTTGGTATTTTAAGTTTGTTTTGTATTTTTATGGTTCTATTTGTACAAGAAACATTTGAATAGAATTGTATAGGGTATGTGGTTATTTGTGCATGTGTCCTTAGAATGTTGTAGAAGTTTAGTTGGATGCTCCATTTGGAAATAGAAGAATTCTAAATTAATTGGCTCAGGCTCAACAAAAAATGTAGTTTAATGAATTATGATGGCCATGTGATACATGGTTCTAAGACTTCAGTCTTGTATTTATTGCAGGCTGGACAGGAATCTTTCAGATCTATTACCAGATCATATTACAGGGGAGCAGCTGGAGCACTTCTTGTGTATGACATTACCAGGTGTTGCATTTGAAATTTCTTTCTTTTGCCATGGGTTTTGTTGTGCTTGAACATTTTAGTCTGCACATTGTTGTTTATAAACAAGAACTGTTGTTTATAATCAAGGAACTGGAAAAGCTTATCCTTCTCAACATGGATTATGGGAAAAGCACCCACCCCCCCTTCTCTTCCTCTCTCTCTCACCATTGATTAAATTTTCAGCAAAATTAGTCACAGGTCTTGGATTCTGGCGATTGTAACATTTTTTAATAATTACTTTTTATTTTAGCTGAATGCATGAGTCGGATGATAATTGTAATTTATCTTTTTTGTTTCCTAGTCAACTGATGATTTATTCATTTAATACAAAGTTTGTCTGAAATTGTATTGAGATCTGTTGTTTATAATCAAGAAACTGGAAAAAGCTTATTCCTCTCAACATGGAAGAAACCCCCGCCCCCCTCCTTCTCTCCCTCTCTCTTTCTCACCATTGATTAAATTTTCAGTGAAATTCAGTCCAAAATTAGTCATAGCTCTTGGATTATGCTATTGTAGCATTTTTTAATAATTGTTTTTTATTTTAGCTGAATGTATGAGTCGGTTAATAATTGTAATATATCCTTTTTGTTTCCTTGTCAACTGGTGATTTATTCATTTAATACGAAGTTTGTCTGAAGTTCTATTGAGATCTGGCTGAACATCTAAGAATGAGCTATGTTTCCTTCTTGTTCATCACATCTAACTATTTGCTTCAATTTTGGCTTACATTCAATTCAAAATTCAGCCTTGACTTCGTGCTTTCTTGTTAAAACCATTCTAAAAACTGAAATTATTATATCCTGAGATGTATTATTTGCTAGATCTAAGTCATATGGTAATAGTTAACTTTAGCTGCTTAGTGAAATCAATTCTTAGCTGCTTAGTGGAAGTCAATTTTTTTAAAAAATAGGAGTAGAAATGATATCTATATTTGATTTTGGTAGTTGATTTGTAACATTTTCCAGGCGAGAAACGTTCAACCATCTTGCGAGTTGGCTTGAGGATGCCCGGCAGCATGCCAATGCTAACATGACCATCATGCTCATTGGCAATAAGTGTGACCTTGCTCATAGGAGAGCAGTTAGCACTGAGGAAGGAGAGCAGTTTGCCAAAGAACATGGTCTTATTTTCATGGAAGCTTCGGCAAAAACTGCTCAGAATGTCGAGGAGGTGACCAAACTGATCTCTGACTGTTATGCAAATTAATGGCGAACTGAAATAGGTTTAGATGCATTGTCCACTATACTCAAAGCTCAGTCAAAGAATCAAATGTGCTATTAAATTTTTTTAACAAAAAAATAGAATTAATATGCCAAAAAATCTCAATCTTGTTATCAGGATTCTTTGGCAGAGAGATTTTTCTGGATGAATGTATGTTAGCCAAATTTGAGGAAAAAATCCAAATTTTGAACTGTCTTGTCAAGGTTATCCTATACTTTTTTTGCTCTTTATATTTAGCCTAATATTCTGTCATGAATCCTTTCCAGGCTTTTATAAGCACTGCAGCAACAATCTACAAAAAGATTCAGGATGGAGTGTTCGATGTATCGAACGAGGTATACTATGATAATTATTAAATGTTTTAGAATTTGTGATGCAAAATATTTTTTTGGTAAATGTATGAGGAAGTTCACCAATTTATGTTATCAATTTTACTGTTGAGAATCTTTAACGCTCCTCAATTTCATGATTACAAAACATTGACTTTCAGGCTTTGTTAGTTACCATTCTACAGACTTGCCCTTTAGCATACATTGATTCTCAGAGAACCCGGTTTCTTATGACCCATAAATTTCTTGTTTTAATATTTTGCACTACTGAGATCCTATACTTCATAAATTAACACCACCTCAAATTGTTGATGTTAATATTATTCTTTTTCCTTCTGATAAGCAAAAATGAAACCCATTTTCACTTCTCAAAGAAAACAAAGTTATGTTCTTTAAATGTTCACGATCAATGAAACTACTATGTCCTCATTGGTTTGGTCTGTATTTGCTTTCAAGAATAAAATGTTTCGATTTCTTTCAGTGTTTTAACACCATCTTACCTTGTGGATGATGGGTTTTGCCTTCTTCAGTCTTATGGGATCAAAGTTGGATATGGAGGCATTCCTGGGCCGTCAGGAGGAAGGGATGGCTCTGTCACTCAAGGCGGTGGCTGCTGCAGTTGATGCTCTCGTCTGTTAATCGAACACTTCTACATCCTTTCTTCATCAAGCCTGAGTTGAACCTGTTATTCCTTGGCATTTGAAGCATGGTGGATCGAACTGTATAGTTTCTAGATATATGGATAATACCCATGACAATAATTCCTTTTATTGGTTTCCATTCATCATAAGTAATTGTTTCTTGCATCAGTTTTACACATTGTTTTAAAGATTTGGATTTCATGTATGTTTTTGTGAAGATTCGCCTTGGCATTGGATTTTGGGAATCTTTCCTAGACTTCTTCTTTCTTTTTATATGTTTATATTAGGATTTTTTTTTTTGTGTTGGGATCGTATACCATTTATCTTTGTTAATAAGACTTCCCCATTATTTTTAGCCATTAGATGTAAATTGGACAGTTTGGTGCCTTATGAAGCTCAAGAATTCTTTTTTTTTTTGGACTTCGGGTCTAGTCAATGACGGCCGCTCGATTTGAAATATGACGGACAAGAGTGATTGTGACGTATTTGTACAAAAAGTAAATGGTCTCTTGTATACTCTTTTTGTTGTATTTTGCTCCATCATATGATAAATTTATAATACAAATTTATGAAGCTGCAAAAGCTTACTTGCTACTATCAAGTTTCATGTTTGAGGTCTTGCTTGAATTGGCTACATGAATATTTGGAGGAAGCTGCAAATCCATATGAACTTGTAAAAGTAAGTCATATGTATAAAAAGTGCAGGGGACTATTAAAATAACAACTACTATATAGTGTTAATTAATTATTTTATGTAAAATGTTAAAAAAAAATTATGTGATCATGTGTATCCGTCACATGTCATGCTAAATGCCTATTGTGTAAGCAATCGGAGGTCATCCAAGAATCCATTTTTTAATGGAAAATGGTTTGATAGGGTTGCAGCCCTATCAAAATAAGTAAATCCTTGTATCATAACTCATCGAAAATTACAATTTAAATGTTGGAAAACCTTTACCTCCACCATGAATATCATGGTTATAAAAAAAATTTAGGATTTCGAACTTTATATTGTAACCAATGGTTTGAAAAGTAGATCGGTGATTCGGATCGGGCACTTCAAAAATTGATTTGGATCAGCGAATCGGCGATCCGGATTGAAAATCGATTGAATCATTCAGATTAAAGTTTCAAAAAAATTCGAAAAAATTATTAAAATTCATTATAAATATTGTTTTTTAGGAATTCAATAAGAAATGAGGGTATTTCATTAAGAATTTTAATTTTTTTGCATGAATATATGAATGTTGATATGTTCTTTTCCTGCATAAACTACTATTTACCATTTAATTTACATCACACAAAGGGATAAACATAGAATTATCATGGAATAAGTTATATCAACATGTAATTTTTTCAATAAAAATTTTAACAATAAAAATTAAAAATCTGGTTTAATACCTCATGATAATCAAAACCTGGTCACTATTTTCACATCTTTTCTAAAAATCACGATTTTTTAAAAAAAATCGATCATGTACTAAACAAATAAAAACAATTTTTCATAGAGCCACCTAACACCAGTCTTTCCAACTCAAAAATGCATTAACAACAAATTAAAAAAATACAGTTTTGCATTAAAAATATAATAACATACATTTTTTTGCATAAATAATCTATCAACATACAATTTTTTCAACAAAAACTTTAACAATGAAAATTAAAATATATGGTTTAATACCTCATGATAATGAAAACCTGGTCACTATTTTCACAACTTTTCGGAAAATCAAGATTTTTCAAAAAAAATCGATCATGCATTAAAAAAAAAAAACAGATAAAAACAAATCTTCATAGAGCCACCTAAAATTAGTCATTCCAACTCAAAAATGCAGTAACAACAAATTAAAAAAATACAGTTTTGCATTAAAAATATAATAACATGCATTTTTTGCATAAATAATCGATCAACATACAATTTTTTCAACAAAAACTTTAACAATATAAATTAAAAATATGGTTTAATACCTCATGATAATCAAAACCTGGTCACAATTTTCACATCTTTTAGGAAAATAATCATTTTTCAAAAAATTCGATCATGGATAAAAAAAAAAAAGTACAACAAACTCAAACAATAAAAATTAAAAATATGGTTTAATACCTCATAATAATCAAAACCTTGTCACGATTTTCACATCTTTTCGAAAAATCACAAATTTTCAAAAAATTCGATCATGGATTACAATAATAATAATAATAATAATATGTTCTTCACAGAGCTACCTTACATCAGCCGTTTCAACTAAAAAATCCACCTCCAAATGAATAAATTACATCCAATTGAGTACATGTTTTGATAAACAACACTAGAAGGAATCAAAACCCTAAATTATGAACACATTATCTTCAATAAATCAAATCAAATCGATTAAATTGAGCAAAAAAAAAAAAAACGTAGTTCTTTACAGACAACAGTCATTGAATCTAAAAAATGAAGCTCAAATTGAATAAATCAGATCAAATTGAATACATCTGATTATAAACAAGACTACAACGATTCAAAACCCTAGAAATCTAATACATTATTTGTAATATATCGTGAACAATAGATCGAAAGTTGGAAAAAAAAAAAAAAAAAACAACTGAATTTTTTTTTTTTCATAGACATCACTATGTTCTTCTAAAAACTCAGGCTGTAATTGAGTAAATTAAATAAAATTGAATATGGTAACTGATAAAAGACATGATAAAGATTTAAAACCCTACAAATTTAACTGATTATTTTCAAAATATAGACTGAAATTGATCAAATGGCGAAAAAAAAAAAAAATGCAGAGTTCTTACTTGGTTTCGTGTACCCGTGGCTTCAATCTCCAAATTAATCTGTTTTTCTCAAAGATAATCACAAATTCGTAACAGAAATTTCTAATAAACACATTTATGATCAATATGCCTCAAACTTTTCACAGATTCATGCCCTATTTAGCATGAAACAAAACGAAAAGCGGAAACCCTAAAACCCGCAACTTTCACGATCCAAAAAATTGAATTTTTTCCACCATTTAATGCATGAAAAGGCTGAAAAAAGCTGCATAAAGCCTGAATATTCTATCACATGGCAAAAAAAAGAAGAAAAATGATAAAAAAAAAGACAAAATTTGAAGAAACCTGTGAAGAACACTGTGCAGCTCGTGTTCTTCACGAGACTCGCCGATTCGGTACAGTGAATCGACGATTCACTATACATAATCGCCCGGTTCTCTATGAAATTAGGCAATTCCGTGTAAAATACCAGAACTGGCACGGACTGTGCCGATTCCCAAGTCGAACTGGGCGAGTCCGATTTGACTCGGCGTTTTTTAAAACATTGATTGTAACAAATTATCCCGACCGTTTATTTTGTTGTAAAAATAACTGTTCACATATCCAATCTGTAACATTTTTTTAGTTTCAAATTTTATTATCCATATTGGAATCTGATTTTACGGATAAAGATCTGAGGTGAGGCTTGCCCTGATTTTATAAAAATGTCAAAATTATGTGATCGTGGCATATTCATCACATGTCATGCTAAATGCATCGACTCACATGCATTTAACGCGATCATGCATGTTCATCACATGTTATGCTAAATGCAAGATCACATAATTCGACATGTTAAATGCATGTGGGTTGACGCCTTGTGGTGTAAGTAATCCGAGGTCTACTTGGATGACCTCGGGGTATGTGGGTTGATGCCTTGTGGTGTAAGTAGTGGTTTAAAAAGTGGATCGGTGACTCGGATCGGGCATCTCAAAATCTGGATCGGCGAATCGGTGATCCGGATCGGGAATCGGCTGAATCGGTTTGATTAAACTTTAAAAAAAATCTGAAAAAAATATTAAAATTCATTATAAATGTTGTTTTTTAGGAATTCAGTAAGAAATAAGGGTACTCCATTAAGAATTTTCATTTCTTTGCATGCATATGCGAATATTGATAAGTTTTTTCCCTGCATGAACTACTATTTGCCATTTAATTTACATCACACAAAAGGATAAACACAGAATTATCATGGATTAAGTATATCATCATACATGGACTACAATTAAGCATACAATTCGTAACATACGATCTAAAAATAAAATGACAGACGACGTCGTTCTTCATCTTAGTCACGTTGGTGCTATTGATTGAATTCGTGTGACAATTCATTGACTCGTTCTAAAAACGAATCATCCAAATTAGTAGGCACCTGACTATACCCAATCCCTGAGTGTTAGTGTTTTATTGTGGTCCTAATCCAAAATCCTCGAAGCTTGTCCATCCTTCATGCTCACCTACACTATCGTGCTCATCCCTACCCTCTTGTTGTTAGGACTCTATATGTGAATAATTTGGCTAGGATTAGGTGGCCTCAAAATCATCATCTCTCTCATTTTCCCTTAGACCCCCTTCACACTCTCCCTCGTTAGGTGCAATATCACCGACATCTCCGATGAATTGTGGATATGTTGGCTGGCTGCTTCATCTTTCATGCTGCTCATCACCTGCTTCAAGATCTTCCACACCGATAGCCTCAATGAACGCTCTCTTGTGCGACACTGACTCCTCTTCTTCTACTACCCATTGTTCTGCTGTGTCTGTGATAAATATTGTGTCTAAGTCTATCGGGTCATAGTCTTCAAGCTTTCTTCTTATTTGTCGCTCTCGGAGGTTTAATTTGTAATGAACGTAAACTAGTTTATGAAGCTTCTCCGAAGCGATTCGATTCTCCTAGTAGTGTGCAATCATTGAAACGTACTTCAATTTTGCTCACAGCCAATAGCAGAACATATCTGCGAGAGCACCTTGATTGCTATCCTCTTTAGGTGAGGTGCATCACTACCATATATCTCCCACCATTCAGCTAGATTAAAATGCAAAAAGCATTGTAAGGGCAAGAACAATTCATAAGATTAAATATATGAATGAACAAAATATTAGTTAGGGGATAACCTGGATCCATCTTAGTTAGAGAATTATTGGCAAGTCTAGTTCCGAAGGATCCTATAGCATCCCTATACATAGCAAGCTAAAATAGAATATTTCGTTTTAGTGCATTATTCCTCACAAATATAACAACTTAATCAAGTTCTTATCCAAATATTAAATAATACCTTTTGTATTGTTTCTACCTGGTTTCGATAACTTCTCTCCAACCTGGCAATAATGTTCTTCCATAATCATGTAGGGATGTTCAGGTGTCAAATAGAAAATTTTTGGGTTGAAGTAGTAACCTAGAAAATATATAGATAGAGAAATGTCATTTAAAATTTCATAAAAAAATAATTTAGAATGAAACATTCTAATGATATAAATACATATTTACGTAATGAATTGGACATCCAAATTTGGTGTTCCACATTCTTTCTATAATCTCGATCATTTTACTATCAAAATTACACTTCTCCTCAATAGCTGATTTGGCTCTCTCGATACCTTCATAAAGGATGCCCATGGTAGCTCTCTTGTCAGCATCCACCATTTTTAACACCGTGACCAAAGGGGCAGTGGCCTCTACGATACTGGAACATCCAGACCAGAACCTCCTATTTGAGACTATGCCGTCAACCTTTAGCCCGGTACTGGACTTCGAGAGACAGTCATTTAACCACTCTTCACTGGTAAACAATCTCTTTATTGCACCTTCGGATTCCCGAATGGAGTCCACAACCAAGTAATCTGTCGCAAAGCGGGTTATGACGGGTCTGATTATCTCTTTTTCCTTGGACTGTTCTCTAAACAAAAATAAAATTTTAGAATGGTTATATATAAATCTTGACACCAACCTTGCTTCATGTAGAGTCTTATTTACAATTTTGATCTCATCGATCTCCTCTAACATAAGATCGATGCTGTGTGCAGCACACAAGGTCCATACTAGATTCTTTCTCTTATCCATCAACTTGCTGCCTGTAGAAACACATGCATGCGTATTGTCCGTAATAAACTGGACGACATGCTTATCTCTACCTCCTCCAATATCTGATCATATAGTCGTACGTAGAAGTTTGCATCCTTCTTCGTCCCTAATACGTTTTTGTTAAACAAAAAAGCTGTACATTTTGGGGAATAGGCCAAGAAATTTAAACATTCCTTTTTGCTAACTTTATTCAACCAACCATCACTCATGAGAGTAATGTCTGTTCTTGGCCAATTCTGTTTATATTCTTCAATCCACTTTCAAACTTCCTCCACCTCTTCATGCAATATTGGCCCACTGAGCTCATATATAGTCGGGGGTTTTACCCCAAGTCCGGCTTTTTGGATTGCGTTGACCATAGGTGAAAAATATGGGCTATTGGCTGCATCAAAGGGGATCTCTTTATCGTATAACCATTTACCGAAATATTTGCCCAACAAGTTTCTCGTATATTTCACCATGCATTTGAGGGTCATCTGTTCTGACTTAGGCTTTGAGAGAAATGGGTCTATACGACCATGACCTGCAATACTGGCACTCATAGATAAGCTAAAACCAATTTCTTCAACGTCTGATTCCTCTTGATGCATATTGCCACCAACTCCTCCATACATATTTGAGCTGGGCCCGCCATGCATGCCTATGTCATAACCATCAGGCATTCTAAACCCGCGTTCCCTCTGGTATGTTTCCTGTAAACTCATTCTTGTGGCCATCTCCAAGTCATTATTATATTGCTCTTTTGGATCATTCCCGCTTGATGGCGTATATAAACTAGCTATCTCATCATTCATCCTCTGCTTTGCAATTTTTTTACCTTGGGTAGCCTTGAGAAATACTGCTATCTGCTTTTTTACATTATTAGGGACATTATTGCATGCAGAAACATCTCCTTTAACCCCTGCCAAGTGTTGCTTGAACCTATGTACCCCACTACTTATCACTCTTTGGCAGTAATTACAACATTTTTTGTCTTTTGTCGAGATCAAGTTTGACCCCATGTTGTCATGCAGGGTCTTCCACAGATCTTGTCATGGTTCAACTGTTCTACTATTTCAAAGGTTAAAAATTAACCTGACAGTTCAATGTGTAGTGATAATATGTAGGGGTAGTTCTGAAATTATATTTGCTGTTCATGCAAAATATTTATATTGACAAAAATCTCTTAGCTCCTACTGGGAAAAATAATTTATTTATACAACATTATAGATAAAAATAGCCTATATCAGCCACTACATATAGAACAACAAATTTACATTGATATAGTATCAATAAAAATATATTGACAATGGTATAGTAATTCACAATGCCAATACATATGGACTTGTCACAAATCTTCATTTCGACAAACATGAATAAGTTCCTACTGAGAAAAACAAAAATATTTATGTAACATTATAGATAAAAAAAAGGTCTGTATAAGTCACACTTTTAATCAAGAAAAAAATTACTTTAATATAGTCATCCATAATGTCACTACACGTATATTTGACACAAAAAACATTTACAATGATATAGTCATTCACAATGCCACAAATAAAAATTACACTGATATAGTGGGCACAATCCCAACTCAATTGAAATGATTACAAATAGTCGTAAATCTCAATTACAAATATGCAAGATAATATAATAAAAAATGCAAGCTCCAAACATGGCTACAACTCAATTATCAAGAGCATACATTTTTTGTATTAAAAATTTTATAATAAAATTGAAAAATACAATATAATATAATTATCATACATGTCACGATTTTTTTTACAATGATATTCACTTTAATTCCTCATGATAATACAGTTTAACAACATGTATTTTTTGCATTAAAAATTAAAAAATACTTTTTTAATATAAAACTATATTAAAAATATAATACAGTTTAACAACATGTATTTGTTAATGTATTTTTGTGCATTAACAATAAATTAAAAAATACAATTTTGCATTAAAAATATAATAACATGTATTGTTTTGCATAAATTATCTATCAACATGCAATTTTTTGAACTAAAAATTTAATAATAAAAATTAAAAATATTGTTTAATTCCTCATGATAATAAAAAACTGGTCACAATTTTTCGAAAAATCACGATTTTTCAAAAAAATTGATCATGAATTTTTTTAAAAAAAAAACACAGTTCTTCACAGACCCACTTAACATCAGTCATTCCAATTCAAAACTTCGCCTTAAATCGAATAAATTACATCAAATTGAATACATGTTTTGATAAACAACACTATAAAGAATCAAAGCCCTATAATATTAACACATTATTATCAAAATATTAAATAAAATTGATTGAATTGAGGAAAAAAAAAAAAACGCAGCTCTTTACAGACATCAGTCATTCAATCTCAAAAATCAAGTTCAAATTGAATAAATCAGAT
>NW_006500340.1:1896806-1915185 GCF_000471905.2 Amborella trichopoda | reverse complement strand
TTGTAAAATGTTAAGTAAAATTAATAGAATGGCGGAAAAAAAAAATAAAAAATAAAAAAACCGCAGTCCATTTTTTCTTTACGGACATCTGTCTTTTTTTCTAAAAAACAAGCTCAAATCAAATAAATAAAACCAAATTGAATACATGTAATGATAAAAAACACTATAGCGAATCAAAACCCTATAAATTTAACACATTATTTACAAAATATTGAGTGAAATTGATATAATGGCAAAAAAAAAAAAACGCAGTCCATTTTTTCTTTACAGACATTAGTCTTTTTTTCTCAAAAATCAAACTCAAATTGAATAAATAAAATCAAATTGAGTACATGTGATGATAAACAACACTATAACGAATCAAAAGTCTATAAATTTAACATATTATTTGTAAAATATTGAGTGAATTTGATAAAATGGCGGAAAAAAAAAAACGCAGTTCTTACCTGTTTTTCGTGCACCTGTGGCTTTAAATTCAAATTTGATATGTATTCGTCCAAAATACTCACAAATTATAAACAAAAACTTCTGAACAACACTCTTACGATCAATAACCCTTATAGTTTACAAAAAATGATGCCTTCTTTTGCTTGAAATCAAAGAAATAGCGGAACCCTAAAGCTTTTTTAGGATTATTCACTGATCCAAATTTTTTTGATCAAAATCAATGATTTTTACTACCTTTTATTGACTGAAATGGCTGAAAATTTTAAAATAAAGCCTGCAAGATTCGATTATAAAGCTGAAAAATATGAAAAATGATAAGAAAATGACAAAAAACCATGAAAATCGTGAAAAACACTGTGCGGCCCGTGTTCTTGGATGAATCTCAACAGTGATTCAGTGATTCACTATTGGGAATCGCCCGGTTCTCTCAAGACACGGGAGATTCTCAGTATTGTAGTGGAGCTGGCACAAGGTCTGTCGATTCCCGAGTCGAATCGGGCGAGTCTGGTTTGACTCGCCGAGTTTTCAAACCTTGGGTGTAAGTAATCCGAGGTCTACTTGGATGACCTCGGGGTCTACACATGTAGTGGCTCCTGATCATATGAAAATTTGTGCTCTAATGATGGTATCCCGTTGTTTTGAGACACATTTTTTAAATAACAAAAAAATTGATGATTTTGATGTTCTTGCGAAATTAGTTTTTCGCCAAGCTCTCCTCTCCCTCTTATTCCTTTCTTTTCCTCTCTCCTCGATTCCGTTCTTCTTTTTCTTTTCGGAAAATGGTAAGAACCTCTCAAAATGGACTTTTTATGTACTTTACCCCCACTCAATTTCTCCTAGTAATTTCTCAAAAAAAATCACGTTTCTTAATCAATACCTAATTTTATTTATTATTATTATTATTATTATTATTATTTATAAAAATACACCCTTCCCTCATGTAACAAATCATTTTCGGATTCCAATAAAGGAAAACGCCGGAGAGCACTTGTACTACACCGAAGTGCTCACTTCAAAATGTTGATCCGCTACTCCACAACGTCGGACTGCTCCTTGAGTGCTCACTTCAAAACGTTGATCCGTTACTCCAAAACGTCGACTGCCACTTCAAAATGACGGACCCCATATCAAAGCGCCGGATTGCCCCTTCAAAATGTCTGACCACCATATCAAAACAGGCTCCTCACTTCAAAACGTCTTTCCGCTAATCGGACTGCCCCTTCAAAATGCCGGACCGCCATATCAAAGCACTAGATTGCCCCTTCAAGGACCACCACATCAAAACGCCGAAATGACCCTTCAAAATGACGGACCATAACTTCAAAATGCCAAACCGCCCGTTCCAGCAAAAAATAATCGTCGGACTGCCACTATGGACGGGCCATTGGACCAAAAATAATCGTCAGAGTGCCAGTTTAAAATGCCGGACCGCCCTCTCGAACCAAAAAAAAATTGTTAGGTAAAGAAGGGGTATTTTCGTTCAAAAAAAACTTTTGTATAGGGTATTTGTTAGAAAAAGTTAAGTGGATAAAATGCCTACATTGGGGGGGGGGGGGTTTGCAATTTTCCATTTTCTTTTTTTTTTCTTGTTTTGTAATTTCTCTTTTTTTCAATGAAATTACCGTTAAAAAAAAAAAAAAAGGGACATTTTTCTAAACCGTTGAAACCCCTTAAAACCCCATTTTATTTTTTTTAGTTTTTATTTTTATTTTTTTGAAGTCTGATATTTTTTTTGCCCCTTTAAATTCCTACCTCAACTATTGTTTTAATGATTATTTTATTTCATTTATTTTGAAATTTTTCAGTCCACCCATTAGGACTGATCCAAATCTAGTCCGAAACACCGATCCAACAATTTGATACAGATTTGTGGGTGAAAGATCTGCCTTAATGATCGGGGTCTTAAAACATTAGTCACATGTTAATGTTTATCGGTTGTCATTTTTTTGCAAAATTTTATTTGAAGCTCATGAACTTGGGTTAGAATGGTTAGTCATCAATTATTCTGAAGTCCAAATATCGATGAACCAAGTACTTTTTTCTTCTTCCTGCATCTTATAATTTGCTTTTATTCCCATTGTTGTGCTTCTGTAGAGTAGAAACTAGCCTTTGGATTGCTCAAATATACTCTTATCAAATCTTTCCGATCTGCCTTGGCCTTCTTGATTTCAATTGAATGCTCAAATTTTTTCTTTTTGAGAATCCTTGAAACAAAACTTCCCGAGTCTCCCCTTGACCGAAGTCGATCGGTAACTTAATAATTCAAGAACACTCATTGATCTGGTCATGGTCAAAGGACCCAGTTCCGGATGGTGGAGTAGAGAGGGAGAGATATAAAAATTAGGAAAAATTGCAAAATAATAATAATTCAAGAACACTCATTGATGTCAAAGGACCTAGTTCCGGACGGTGGAGTAGAAAGGGGGAGATATAAAACTCAAGGAAAATTGCAAAAAAAAAAAACCTCAAAATGAACTTTATACATAATTTATCCTCACCCAAATTTTTTTAACAACTTTCCACAAAAAAAATCATGTTTCTTAGCAAATACCCCTATATTTTTTTTGACGAAAATACCTTTCTTTCATGTAACAAATCTTTTTTGGATCCCAATAAAAGGAAACGCCAGACCGTACTTATACAACGCTCAACTGCTCAACTTCAAAACGCCTAGCCGCGACTTCAAAACACCATACTGCCTCTTAAAAATGCCGGATTGCCATATCAAAACACCGAACTGACCTTCAAAATGCCGGACTGCAACTCCAAAGCGCCAGATAGCTACCATGACACGTCGGACAGCCACCATGAAACATCTAACCGACAATTCCAGCAAAAATAATCTCCAGACCGCCCTCTCCAACCAAAATAAGTTGTCATGTTAAGGAAGAGTATTTTCATCCAAAAAAAATGAACTTTTGTATCGGGTATTTGCTTGAAAAAATTAGGTGGATAAAGTACAAGTACATTTTAGAAGGATTTTTATAATTTTCCCTAAAAATTGAAGTAGACTGATACAAATGTATGTGACGACGCACGAGAGGATCTCGTTTTCTTTAAGCATTTCAATGGCGGCATGAGAAGCAAGGTACAATTGGATTTGGCGATCGTTCTCTTAAGATGAGCTCTTTTGGTTGCCCACCCCCAAAAAACTCAGCTAAATCCACAATTTTTGCATTGGCATGCTTCATATCAACAAAGAGAAAACTGATCCCCCATTCAAATAAAATCTCACTAAAAATGCGAAATGTAAACTATTTTTCATCATAAATAATTGAAATAGAATAAAAAATAAATGTGATGCCGGGCTATGTACATATTTAGGGAAAATTCTAGAAACCCCCTTTTTTAAAAGTGAGCCCAGTCTAGCATAATGTGTGACGACTGACAAATTGTTTAAAAAATATGCAGGGGTTCCACCATTTCAACAAATAACATCAACAACGACAACAATAACAATAACAATTATAATTTTAATAATAAAAGTGTGATGGGTTTCAAACTCCAAGTTCTCGACCATCATTCTCATAAAAAGATAGAGGCACAGTGGCTCCAGAACTTGAAGTTTCAAACACATATATCACTAAAATATTAGGTTGCTGTGTTGGGTTTTCAAACTCCAAACAAGGTTTCACTCGAAAGATGGGTTTAAAATTTGAACTTCAATTTTGCTTTCTTACGTAAAGGAATACAAACAAATAATTATTTCGATCTTGAAGTTTCCAATTATAGGTTGTTTAGAAAAAAAAAAAAGAAAAAAAAAAAAAGAAAAAAAGAAAAAAAAAGAAAAGAAAAGGGCTTCTTTCTTTTTAAATAATAATCTTATAAAAGAACTTCGTCATAACTTCTTCATAATTTTACACAAAATATCCAAACTTATATGTGCATATCTTGACTAGGTAAATTTAAGGAGGATTATTGATTTTCCTAACGTACTTAATCCTTATAACCACAATGGTAGTGATTTTGTTTATTTGGAAGAGAATCATTTTTACTACTTTTACTTAAAAAAGCTTTTATAAGGTTGCAACTTTATGCTGTAGAAATAAGCAAAAAAGATTGTTATGAAGTTCATAAAACTTCTAATTGATAGCTCAATATCAAGATGTATGGATATAAGAAAATAAATAAAATTGAAGTTCTAAAAATAGTGCATCTCGTAACAAGGTATTTACATCGTCTATTTTCAATATTTAAAGTCTTTATAGATTTGCTCAATTTACACCATTTTTAAAATTTTAAATTTTATAATTGGGGCTGACTATGGATTTTCAAGCTATCGTAAGGTTCTCTACACAAGAACTAAACCTTCTGGAAAAATTTAAAAGAACGCTATGCTTGTATAGTCTAAGGTGGGCACCTTATAGAAACATCATTCTTTAAAATTTTAATTATTGTTGTTTCTAAACCTAGATTATTGGGGTAGATCGTCCACCCCACAAATCCATTTCGAGGATCACAAGATCATCGATCTAGAGCAGGATTGGTTTGACTCAATGATTTGAAAAAATATTTAAAGATAAAGTAAAAATAATTAAAACAAGGGCTTTTTTTTTCTTTTCGAGGTGCTGTGTGAAGAAAACATTAGGTAAACCTAAAAAAAAAGGGGGAAAATACAAGAGCTTGATAAATACTTTTCCAAACTAGTTCGGTTCTGACCAATTCCAGCTTATGATTCTCGATATAAATCAATGAATTTTAAAATATTAATATTTTTGACAAAAATAAAAAAAAAGTATATAACAAGACCATTTAATTGATACAAAATGGTCAAAATTAGTATGAGCCATTGGATATAAAATTAGCTAGCTACATTTAATCAAGCTCAAACTTCAAAAAAAAAAATTTCGAATTTTGGTATGCATCCAACCTATAAGATTTCATATGGGAGTAAATTATATACCTTCATATGAGGAGGTCGCAGTTACTTACAATTATCCAATGTAAAATAATTTTTTAAAAAAATAAAAAAAAAGCATGAGCCGATGTGAAATCTTATAGGCGGAATGCATCCCAAAATCCGAAAAAAATTCTTTTGAAGTGTTAGATTGGTCAATCGAAAGCTTTTTCCTTCTATATAATCCCCGGAAATAATTAGAGTTTTGAAATTTCTTGGCAGAAAGACCGGAGAAAGAAAACAAGAAATCGAGGAAAAGTAATTAAAACCTTCCCTCCATATTTGGGCGTATAAATAATTGTCACCTGCTCCTTTCTCCACGGTCGCCTTTTCTGCATTAACAAATAAAAATAGCGCTTTTTTCATTAGGGCATAGTCCCTGCTCAATGGCGGGCATTTGGACCATTTTCTCTCAAATCTTTTGCATCCAATCATCGATTAATAAAAACCCTAAATTTCAGCTATGGTCGCCCTAGATTTCTCCCTCGAGCCTTGTAATGGCATTGCTGCTTGAGTCTAATGGCCGCTTTGAAACCAAAACCCTAAAATTCGATGTTTTGATGGTTAAGTTGTTGATTTAAAATTTTGATTTCGTAGTCGCGTGATTAGCCACTGAATGCCCTGAATCAAACTTGTGGCTTTGGAAATGGAGCCACCAGTTGTGACCATGCGTGCTAAGTATAAGGCCTCTGGGCCCAAGGATCCTGGAGTTGCAGGGGTGTTAACTATGGTACGCAGATTGATGGCAATTTGTACATTCATGTCTTTACTTCGACTTTTGATCGATAATGTGTGATTCTGAATTGATAACTGGCATTTGGCTATTGTCATTCGATCGATTTTGGTTTTCTATTTTGAATTTTTGATTGGTTTGATCCTATTTGGCATAAAAATTGGTATTTGGTTGGTTGTTATAAATTTACTTTGTGTTTTGTATCATGTTCTGATTGATTGATTGATTGATCAGTGATGAATTAGGATATTCTGTTCTTTGATGCTGTCATGATTAGTTGTCTCATTGTTGATTTTTGGTAGATGAATTTAGAAAGGAAAGATGGGGAGGGTTCAATTAGTTGTAGAAGGCTGCTGATCGTGAACAAATTTCTGGACTATAAACTGGATTGAGGACTGTCTATTATCATAGACATTAATATTAGCATTTATAATTGAAGTGGCGTCAAAAAATTGCACTCATTCTAAGATAAATGAAAAGACAAATTGGGAAGTTGTTCTTTAGGTGTTTGGTTGCTTCATAGGGGATGAATAAGTTGTAAGTTGGTTGCTCTATTGATAAAGGTTCAGTATTGCATTGTTTAATTAGCCGTTGGAATTGGAATGCCCTAATAAGCAGCTTCCTTTTTTCTTTCTTTGGCGTGCAGAGAGATGATAGCTTCATATTCAGACCAAATGACCCAAGTTCATCTGTCAAGCTTGATGTTAGTTTCAGATGCATTAAAGGTAAATCTTAGTTCTAGAGGTTATTATCTTATGAGTGCTAATGATCATTTAAGAGGCATTTACTGTTTCAGTAATGGATACATGCATTGGAAGTTCTTCTCTAAGATTGTACCCATTGGAGTATTTGCTATTCAATATGGAGGACTATGTGTTCGGGATTACTCTCTGGGGTTAACTTTTGTCGTATTGAGCCCATTTCTTACTGTTTATTGTGGTTCACTTTCCAAAACTTTTCTGTATTGTTGCTGGAAAACATTGGAAAGATTAAATATTAGTAGTTTGGATTAATGGATTTCTTGTTATAATCAATTCAATGTAGGTTTTGGGTTATTGATTGGATAGTCAAGGCGATATATATGAATCTCTTGATGTCTATGGGGACCATACTGTGCTCCTCTTTGTGAATTGTTCATCATTTCTCTATTATCAGTTATTTCCTCTTGATAGAGACCAAGGGAAACAATTTATTAAGGAAAAAGTTTATATAAGGATGCAACCTTAAAGTGTACAATTAAGGTGCACCTCAAAAATAATCAGAAATGGTTGTTTTGATGTTGGAAAGCCATCTAATTGATCATCTTGACATCAAAATATATGGATATGAAAAAAAAAAAATTTCGAGTCTCAAAAACAGTGCATCTTGCAACAAATTATTTGGACCGTCCATTTTCATAATGTCCATATGTTTATAGACCTACTTATTTGAAACATTTTTGGGGTTTAAAATTTTATAATTAGAGATGAAAATAGATTTTGAAGTTATGCTGAGATTTTTTGGCACCAAAATTACGTCTTATGATAAAATTTTGGGGTGCACCTTAAATTGATTGTTGAAGGTTGCAACCTTATGCAAACCACACCCATTTATTAATTAATGTTTTAATGCTTACTTAAACATTTTAACGTAACGAGAGTGTTTCTTGCTCAAGAAATGAAAAGGAAAGAAAAGAAAAACCTAAATGACAGTGTTTCCTGATCACAAAAAAAAAAAACCCTGTAGTTTGGTGTTCTTCATATGTTTTTCTTCAACTTTACTCACCTTGTTCCTTTTTCCAGGTCATAAGTTCAGTAAAGAGGGTTCAAAGCAAGCACTTTTGAATCTAACACAAGATAAGGTATTGTATCAAAAGCATATACTTAAGTTTCTAAAAGAATTAAGGAGACCTTGATCTTATTTCTTTCTATGAATTTGTTGGTGACTGTTTACCTTCCATTCCTAGAGTTCAATTTGTCGTAAGCTGAATTCATTCTACATTATTTCAGGGTGGAGGATACATGTTTGAGTTTGCAAACTTTAAAGACAGGGATGTTTGCCGGGATCTTGTCGGTAATTCCTATATAATATTTGATCTTTCTGTGAGACTATATTTTCCATTCTTCTTGTTGATAGTTTTTTTACTGTTGGTATTTTCTAGAATTTTTGTTTGTAATTTCCTTAGTGCTTTGGAAACCAATATACAAGAAGTCATGTCATGCAATGTCAGGACAAATGATTCTACTCACATGTTATATCAGGATCCTCAGGAGGTCCAGAATTTATGTCATGGTTTTGCACAATGGAATTCCTAGTTCTAAACTCAGGACTTCTTAAGTGTCAATGACTTCACAAAGATATTTTTCTGTGAGAACATTACTCCCAAGAAAATAGCTTAGTTCCTCAAGTTCTTGTCAGATGCTGCCATAAATTGACTCTTTTGTTATTGTATTGATTGTTTATCACTGCTAATGTCATCATAAGAGCATTGTAAGTCATCCTTGGTGGTTTCTTCCCCACTAAAATTGAATAATCATTTGTGGTTTTTTCCTGACATTTCTTTAACATATACAATCTGTGTTCACACATTGGGGCACTCATGGAGGAAATCCAGAGAGCTGACCAACTCCATAGCTCATGAAGGGTTCACACAACCATCTATCTTCATCAATGGGCCTGACCACAGGCTTCGTCAATTCATGTTTAAACCTGTTCTCTAGATATTCAATCCCCCACATTTCTTGTAGCCCGTCTCTTCTCTGCAGTTGTCCGTATTCTCTTTGTTTTCTTCCTTGGATGGACTAGTGCATGCACGCAACCAATAAGATCCAATTAACCAGAAACAAAGAAAAGAAAGGATCTACTTTACTCCTAGAGGATCCATTGTCGACCATTACCTTACAAAATTTATTAGACCTCCCTCTAGGAGACTGCCTGAGTCCATGAAGGCTTTCTTCAATTTGCAGACCATTGTCAACCCCCCTAATGTTACTTGTTCACTGCTTCTTGGTTATTAGTTAATTACCATAAAGGAAGGAGGCATTTTTGTCATCCAGCTGGCTTTGAGTGGGTACTCCATGATGACTTCATCCACTGGTTTCTCCGGCAATTAGAGAACATTATATTAATAGGAAGAGTGCTTACTTGTCCATTATTTAGTCTGAAGTGATGGGAATTGTTAGGCCGGAAATGAAATCTTACTTTCTTTTATTGTTGGGCTGAGACTAGAACCTTGCCCATGGTAAGCATCATATGCATTTGGATCCCAGATATTTACTTGTTTAATCAGCAATTCGTATTTGCCAAGGAAGTCTTACTTTTAAGTTCTCATTATTTTTTCACAAATCACAATGATCACAAAATATTCCTTTAGAAAAGTTTGTATCTTTGACAATTGGACAGGAAGGGTCCTTGGGAGGCTCCAGTGCCTGCCACCATCTGATCAGAGTGCCCAAGTTGTACCTGCACAACCTACTACTCAACATGATAATCAACTCAGTATGGCAGAGATGGAGCAGAGAATGAATCTTCTGCGTGAGGATAGGTGAGTTACATTGTCTTTTATCGTCTTCTAAATCCATACAAATTGCCTGTTGCTTCTTTCTTGTATCCAACCTAACTTTGTAGACTTATCTCAAAGGAGTTATGATGGTTTATATTTTGTGTTTTTGACCACTAAGTTTCTTTTTGGACCTTCAATAGGTCAAACTGTTCCATTTGCTTTCTCTTTGAGTTACACAAATTTGTGTTATGCCCAGAACTGATGTCTGATCTTATGCACCTTATAGGATCTGGGCTTGGACTTGATTCTGTTAGGTGTTGGGTGTTGACGAATGCAACGCTATGTCCCAAGTTCGAATCTTACCACTGAACACAAGCATGCACTCATGCACATACACGCAAAAAAAAAAAAACGATTTTATGCATCTTGCACTATGACAAACGAGGGAAACAAGTCTAATATTGATAGTGCTTTATCAAAAAAAGTCTAATATTGATAGTGTAGTACTTGTAATACTTTATGCTATTATTTTTATTCTCGTGACATATAATAAAAAGGGTGATTTCGAATCTAGTTAACTTGTAGGCATCAACCACTATTGTTTAGTGACTTGGAACTCTTAGGTTCTTGGCCTAGGTTTTGGGTTCTGTAACTAAACAAGCAAAATTGAAGGAAGATGGTATTTTGAATGCATATGAATGAAACAATCCAAACTTCATGTTTTCTCTTCTGAAGTATGTTTGCATTTTGTTGGTGGCACTGAAAGGCGCCTTTCACAGTGAATTGCAGAAACTTCATAGGCAATTAGTCATCGGTGGTGTGCTGACAGAAACCGAGTTTTGGGCGACAAGAAAGGTAAAGTTTAAATATTCTTGATACATATCGGGCTCTGAAACCAGTGTTGTTTTAAGCGGTCTAATACAGTGTTTTACAACTTGGCTCATCCGTGGAGCTTTACCCCTGATCTCACCTGAGTATGCGCTTAACAGCCTGATGAGCTGAGAAAAACCACAAAAAATGAATAAATATCCCAAAAAAGGTGGAAAACAAAAAAGTGATAAACAAACTCAAATTACATCAAGGATGAGAAAAAAGTTTTCCTAAAATAAAAAAAAAGGGAACTGATTAAAAATCATATTCTCTGAAAAATGAGAAAAGTGAAAACAATATTACGAAACATAAAACCATAAAAGGTATAAAAGAAGCTAATAATAATAAGTTAATTATGATTAATTTAGTCAAAGACGAAATTGATTATAAATTGAGTACAGTTATTATGTAGCAACTATATAACCCCCCATTTTGGGGCATTTGGGGCTTGACACTTTGCCAAGCCTGAGTAACTACAGCAAGTCTGACTCAGACTTACTGTGTGGTAAAACACTGGTCTGATATCTTATAAGATGTTAATATTTATTCATCTCTATTCAATTTCTGTTCACATTCATTTGTTTTCACTGGCTTATGGTTTATGAAATTTGATCTCTTAATTGTTGGGTATTTAAAGTGGCTAGTTATGTTGTGCACAGAATCTTCTTGACGATGCAGCTCACAAAGCATCAAAGCAACGAGCTGGATTTAAAAGTGCAATGCTTGCAGATGTTAGACCATTGACTGATGGTCGGGTACAACATTTTACCTCGATGCATTTTTTTTTTCGTTTTACCTTCTCTAAACACCACTTCTCATGGAATATGTTGTGTTCCATACCTGCATTTTCTTGCAAGAACATGATGCTTAAATTGTTTGCAGTTAAACAGAATATGAGTTCTCCATGTCCTTTTAGTATAAACAATGGAATATGTTGCGTTGCATACATGTATTTTCTTGCAAGAACATGATGCTTAAATTGTTTGCAGTTATACAGAATATGAGTTCTCCATGTCCTTTTAGTATAAACAATAATATGATCTCTAGTGGCCTTTCATTTGATTTTTATTTTGATCAATTTTCTTGGCCAATTTTGCTTCCCTGAAGGTTTTAACTTCGTCTGTGTAATGGTCCATTGCAGACAAATAAAGTTACCTTCAGTTTGACTCCAGAGATTATTCATCAGGTAAACATTGGATCTTTTCTTTCTTTTTTTTCTATCCATACATGTCTTCCAACATCGTTTAATATTCTGAGGAATACTGATTTGAACATATATGTCACTGCTGATGTAATTGGGTTCTGTGCTCTCAACGTCTCCTAAATCATTTGCATCCACCAGATTCATTTTCAAGTTCTTTAGATAAAATAGGCACATAGTAACTTGCAAGGAGCCTTTCATTTTCATTTTCTCTGACTACCTTAGAGCCTGGCATCACGATTCTTCCTTGTGGTTTTTGTAAGTTTTGTTCCTTGCTGCTTCCATTTCTTGGGTCACTATAGCTTGATTGTGTTCACCAGCCTTCCTCAGTTTTCGTTCACATAAAAATGATGGGTGGAATTGATTTTACCTTAACAGATTATGGTTTTTGGAGTCTGCAGTGCCATGATGTTTAGGTTTGCAATAATTACTTACCAGAATCTCCAGTAATTGTAGAGTGTAGCCTCTATACTTGGTGATTTACCTTTGGTCAGTGTAGAATCACCAGGCAATGTTGTTTATGTTTCCCCACACTTATTGACATTGACTTTATGATAAATCCTCTATCTGCATTGCACTTTGTTTAAGGCTTTAAGCTAGTTCCTATTCATTTGATACTTTCCTTTGGAAGTTCTGTAGCTCTCCTGGCATAGTTGATGGTTTTCGATTCTTTATGTTCTTCTTGAAGTAGTGGAATATATTTTTGCAGTGTTGTTTTGTGACATGAATTTTCTTTAGAGTTGTTAATGTGACTTTATTTCAGATTTTTGCTGAGAAGCCAGCAGTTCACCAGGCCTTTCTAAAATTTGTGCCAAGCAAGGTAACTTGAATTTTTGTTTATTTTCCTCAAAGTTTGTTTCTTCCATACACAAACACATACTTATGCTTGGTCTGGGTCATATTTTGGGTTGTCCAAAATAACGATGACATGGTATTGTGGGTTACCAGATGAGTGAAAGGGATTTCTGGACCAAGTATTGTCGAGCAGAGTATCTCCATAGGACCAAGAATTCTGTGGCAGCAGCAGCAGAGGCAGCTGAAGATGAAGAACTGGCTGTATTTTTGAAGCATGATGATATATTGGCCAGCGAAGCTCGCCGTAAGGTGCTAAGTGAAGATGATGCTTATCTTGATGTTTCGTTTTTCATAATTGGCTACATAAAAGTTTTGTTGAGCCTATATATTAATTTGGTTTTGTAATCAGATGTTCTGGAAATGTACTTTACATATTGCCCATCTCTCTTTTTCTGTAGTGGGATTAAACATAGTTCCAGCCATGAATTTGGTTTTTATCAATGACCATGCCAAGACCTCTTCTAGGGTCCTTATTTTTGCTTATTAATTGATGTGAAATCTGTTTAATTGGTTGTTGGAAGTTGAAAGATGATGTTATTGACATTAGAACTATGATGTTTAATTCATGGTTCTTGCATGGAATTCTTGGTTGCCAACTTGCCACATTAGAAGTCATGGAAGGCTCTTTAAGTTTGCAAGAATAAATTTTTTCCACTATCCAAGAATAAATTTTCTATCTCATGGTGCTCTAGAATGTGGTTTGATATGTTATTGGATACTAAATGATCTTGTGGGGAAAGGAATTTTATGAATATTATCGAGGGAAAAAACTGTTATGATTGATTCACTGTTTAGATTATTTGATCATTACATTCTTAATTAATTTCTTCTGGATTAACTGTGTTCAGATCCGACGAGTAGATCCGACTGTAGATATGGCTGCTGACCTAGGAGATGATTATTCGCATTTGCCGGTAATAAAAAATCTTCCCTTTTAAAATGAATTTTTTCAATAAAGGGCTTTATCAGATTTCTTGATTAATGGGCATTCTTTATTTATGTGATTTTCGGTATTAATTATCTTTTTTCCATAGCTAGACGACTCAAAATATAGGACAACCTAGGATCCTCGTCAGCTGTTTCAGATTTCGCATGCATTCACGTGCTCATTTGTGTGTGCATGGGCACGTGTGATGGATGGCGGTAGTGAGGGTGCGAGGAAATCTCTTTTATAAAACCATGTTTTCTTTTAATCCCTATCGTCCACAATTTCGGTTTTCATTTGCTTTATGTAACAATTTTAGTCTCAAAGTGGGATAAACCTAGATTCATTTGTTGTTTGATATTCATTTCTCTTACATTTGTCATTGTTGATTTGTAGGGTCATGGAATTCTTCGTGATGGTAGCAAGGAGAGTGTTGATTCTGAGTCAGAATTGCCAAAGAGAACGCTCTTACAAGATCTTAATCGCCACGCAGCAGTTGTCCTGGAAGGGAGGACATTAGGTAGCAGTGAGATCTATCTTTTGAGACTGCTAGTTGAAACTTTATTTGTGCTTTCTCTTGTTACCGTACATCATCAGAATGGTCTTAAACGTTGGGGTGTAGGTGCGCACTTGACTACAGGGCTATGTTCTGAACTTTTACAGCATCTACAACATTGTGCCAGAATGTACGAAGCAAAGATTTGAAGAGGAAGAAATCTCGGGATCCTACTTTGGCATTGGGAAGGGTGGGGGCCCGTGCTGTGGGGTTGCTTTTGGTCAAGGGATTGAACCAAGAAAAGGATTCATCCTGGCAATTAGAATTTTTGGGAACTTAATTGGAGGAATGAGAAGTTTGCAATGTGAGGTGGAGTGACTCTTGGTTCCCCCTTTGTGTAAGAAGACCAAGGGGAGTCTTCTATTGTTTAGTCTCAGAATAGACTTAACCCTAGGGATAAGATGCTTTTTATTCTTTAGTGGAGGTCTGCCTTCATCAATGAGACTTTTCTTTAGTTTTTTGTTATACCATATTCTTTATTTGATCATGGTGCCTGCAGAACTAGAAAGGATGTTCTGGTAATTCTTGTTGACTTGCAATAGGAGAGGAATCTATTTATCTCATGAAGTGAGGCTTTTTGTAAATACGACAGAGAGGAAAAGGATTAGGTGGCTAGAGATGGTGAGAGAGAATCTCTTCGGAAACTGTCAATGAATATTTTGGGAAGAGTGTGGATATTGTGGTCTAGGCAATCCTTGAACTGATAACCACTACGGTTGGCGACGGGTTGGGGCCAGACCTGGACCTGGACCCAAAAAAATATTATGTGACCCAGACGCAATTGGACCTGATGTCAACAAACCCGGACCTGAGCCAAAAATCAAAATATCTATATCTTTAAATATATTCCATAAATATAATGTGGGACCCGGATCCAGACCCAACTGACCCAATCAGACCCGGACCCAAATAGTGTTCGGATCCTAGATTTGTTCCCAAACCCTCTAGGTCCAAATTTTGGACCCATACCTGGAACTGGGTCGGGTCTACCCATCGGGTCCCGGTTCGGGTCCGGGTCCATTGTCAGCCCTAATAACCACCTTTCGGCTAACCTAGCCTCCTCCGTCCCTCGGGAACAACAAGGGGTAGTACAGGAATATTTAATTGTTGTCCATTGACTACGTGTTTCGGCCTGATCTTAGGCCCTGACTCACCCTCTCTGGATGATCATTGAGGTAAGTTCAGTGGCTTATCCCTTTATAGAAACTGTACAGGCCTGAAGGACTTGAGCAGGTTTCTTGGGGTCTTTGCTGATTGGATAGCCATCTTTAGGTTGGGAGCAAGTTTTAGGAGACCAATCCGATTTTGGAAGTGGTTGGTCCCAGTTGACAAGGGGTAATGAAGCCATTGGGGTGGTAAAGAGCTTTAGACCTGCATGTAAATTTGATCTCGAAGAGATGCTGATGTGGGGGTCATAGCATTTAGTAATTAAGGTGTAGGAGAGTTATGAGGTACTGAGATATTGGCAGGTTGGGTGGTTTATGAGGTGGCTTAGGCTTGGTTTTTATTCTATGAGTGGGTGGTCACAATGGAAGGATTTGGATATGCAATGGCATAGATAGGTTCTCGGTCAGGTTTTTATTCTGTCCTTTGCGAGGTGGGATATTTAGATTATTTATACGGATACAGGTTAACATAAATAGATTCTCAGTCTTTTCATTCTTCCATTCTTTGCAATGTTGGGATATATAAAACATTGCTTCTCTTTATTAGTTGGAACCTTGAACCCATGAACAAAAAGGTGAACTTTATATTCCTATGACTTCTACCCCCTACTATTTTTCTACGGGAACAGTCCATTATTAATGACGAAGGCATACTTCCTTGAATCTTGTGGAGAGGTTATGACAACAATTAACAGGATTGGTTTCCTTCCACTTCAGTTATTATGCAGTGTTCTTATCTACAAATTATATTTTTAGTGAGCTATTTTTATTATAGATAACATTGCATCTTCTTGGGTGTGAATGAAGTTTTGGAAACCCACCAGTTTACTTGGTACTTGTACCTTCTGAATCTGGACTAACGTAAGTCTTCTTGCTGCATCTGGCTTTCTGATTGTTTTATCTTTACTGTAGAGCATTCAAATTCAATCTCTGACTCCCCCTGGAATTGGCATAAGCATTGTATATGGCTTTGTGAATGTAGATGTGGAGTTGGGAGACACAAGGACTGTAGCAGAAGCACTTGCAAGGTCCAAACAGGGTTAGCAATGTTATTTACTCTCTTTTTTCTCCCTGTTTAGAAGGGTATGGTATGTTCGTTCTATCAACATTTTTCTGAGAGTTTATTTGCAGCTGAAGTGGCAACTGAAACTTCTGATGAGACTGAAAACCAGAAAAGACTGGAAAGAGTTTCTCAAATGACCGAAATCGAAGATCTACAGGCACCACGAAGCTTACCATATGCACCCCTATGTATCAAGGTAAGAGATGCCATCAGTTTGTTTTGAGGCATATTTATTTTCTTTCTTTTACTTTTTTCTTCTTTTTTTCTAATTGCTAGTTTTGAGGCATAAATAATGTTCATAAATTATTTGTTTCATAAATTTTTTTTTTCCAGGATCCACGGGAGTACTTTGATTCTCAGCGAGCAAATGCATTTAAAGCCACAGGAGATACAGGTTCTGGAGTAAATAAAGATTGTTGTCATCTGAGCACTAAACAAGCATATGAGTCTCTGAGGGCACAAATCTTAGAGGTGAAATCAGTAGGATTTAAAGACCCGATTGTTATACCCGACTTGGCCCTTAAGGTAAGCCTTGGGTCAGAATATACAAAGTGTAGAGGCATACTGTCGAATGGCTCATAATCGGGCAGTTACATAACATTTATATTACCCTTTTCGATCTCTATGGCAGTGTGTTTCTGATAACCCCTATGTCTTTAGTATTATTGCTCATAAACAATGGATGCAATCTCTAACTAACAGTTCTTGGTTTCATCTTAAATATATTTGCATGGTTGTATGGTTTGATAGTTAACGTCTTTCTTTATTGGACATTTTGGATACAGGTTCTGAATGATGTGAATCAGCAACTTTCAAGTACAGATCCTCAGCTTGGAAAGAATCCTCAGGCTACAGTTCTTGACATGCTACCTCACAGAACTAAAGAGGAACTCTTACAGGTATGTTTCATTTCAATTATTATAATTAGTTGCATCCAAAAAGCACTTCCCTTGCTAGGTCTCTGATTTGCAGTTCTGTTTTGTTGCATCCTTGGTTAATAAAATTGTTGAAATTCAACTGTTTAAAGACATGCAACTGCTTTTGTAGCACTGGACTTCTATTCAAGAACTGCTGAGGCATTTTTGGTCGTCTTACCCACTTACTACAACATTTTTGCATGCCAAGGTATTTTTTTTGCTCGCTTCTTAACAAAGGCTTCTGGGTTCTATGAACCCATAGAATTGTGGAAATATTGAAAATTTACGCTTGTGTAATGCAGATATGGCTATGAACTTGGTGACAAAATCAGTTTTTCTTTGAAGGTTTTGCACAAGTTTTAGAAGCATGTGATACTGATAGGGCAACCTGTTTGAACTACCATGCATCATAATTACTCCTTTTGTACTGAAATGATTGCTGGTTCCCATAAAATAAATATCAGATATTTCAGTGCAGGACCCAAAAATGAAATTTAAGTTCTAGCGTTTATATTTTCTCCAAAAAAAAAGAAAGGGCAAAGAAAAAGTTCTAATGTTTACACAGTTCCATGAATGGGAAGAGTATGAAAAATATGGTCCACAGGACTAAGGAAAACTGGTTATGGATCTATTGAAACATAAATGGCAAAAACCATAATATAATGTTTTAAGCATCTAAATATTTTCTGAGAAGTTTATTTCAATACAATCGATATATTGTGTTATCTACAGTGCTTAATTGTACCCTTAATTCACATTTATGTATTAATTTATACTGTCTACACATGGTTACTGTTTCTAGAAAGTTCAAATTTTAGAATGTCCTCGTATGAAAATCTGGAAGCCAGTCAAATATTCTACCCATTATGAACTGTGGTCATATGCACAGAAAAGTAGGCAGATAATCCATAGTTTGTGATCCAGAAATACAGAAAAATCAAAACCACTTCCTCGGGTATTGTTCCATCTTGCCTCATATTAGTTGTAAGTTGTAACAACTATTTACTGCAGGTTAATAGAGTGAAGGATGCTATGGCACAAATCTACCGCAAGCTCCCGGTAACTTTCATGCCTCTGTCTAGTACTTTTAACATCTGTAATCACTTGATTTTGGTGTATGATATCAACTTCAAGCTCCACCTGATGATATGCAGATTTGTGTAACTCTTTTGAACCAAATGGAACTTGATAACATTCAAAAAAACTGATACAATAATGAAGTATGGAAACTAATACAAAGAAGTGACAATCTTTCTCTCTCTCTCTCT
>NW_006500340.1:1854934-1896786 GCF_000471905.2 Amborella trichopoda | reverse complement strand
TAACGTAACGTAAGTAAGTAACTAACTAACTAAAAACTAAACGTAATAACTAATAATAGTAAGTAAGTAGTAACGTAACTAACTAAGAAGTAGACTACTACTTCTCTCTCTCTCTCTCTCTCTCTCTCTCTCTCTCTCTCTCTCTCTCTCTCACATACACACACACATAATGGGAACTCATGCAATAATATGTAACATAAGTTTCCTGACAGCATGGCTTGCGTTGCATAAGCAGTTTTTTAGCAGTGGTGATCGGTTGCACAAACTTGCTGCATTAAGCACACTTTCTTAAGACCCATGAACTGTAATGTCATGCAAAGATCAAACTGCGATAACTTGATTGCTGGATTCTTTTTTTCAGATTCTTTATTTGTGTTATTTTTTTATTTTTTAGAATATGTTTGGCACACAGTTATCAATTCTTTTCTCTTTGAAATGAGATTTAGGAGGTAAAGGAATCTGTGCAGTCAGAGTTCCGACATCAAGTGTCACTGCTAGTGAAACCTATGCTTCAGGTAAATTTTAGATTGCTCTCATGCATAATTGATACTGGATGAATTACATCTATATATATATAATTAAAATTTTACTCAAAAGTAGCAAGATGGTTGATTTGATTTTCTCTTTTGAAAAGAAATCTCCTCCATCAACCCAAACTTCACTGTACTTTATTTTAAAATGCCAATATCTGGGTCGTGTGCTACTTTAAGGAAAATGGTCAATATCCATGGCAAAGAAGTATCAGGGAGCGACAATGCATGGCACTTCTGGATCTTGTCTCCAAGGGACAGCTGAACAAGCAACTCACTAAAAGCATTTGGAAATAAAGGAACCTTAAACAAGCTCAATGTTCTTTCTTAATGCAAACTCATGGAATCTTTAGATCTCTTGATCTTTCTGCAGATTCCAACAAATGATTATTACTTACTTTTTTGCCTGAAATTTCTCCAATAAAGTCAAAATATTGTCGAGCCCCATGATGAGGTATATGACTCCATTCTCACCAAAGGGTAGGGGCCCAAATCCCCACTGACTTGCCACTTGAGAATAGCTTGGGGCCTTGGTGGTAGTATTGCCAAGCCCCATGGTGAGGTCTCTGACTCTATTCTCATCAAAAGGTAGGGGCCCAAATCCCCATGATTTACCACTTTCTGAGATGGGGCTGGGGTCGTGGTAGTAGCACCCCACGTCCTAGTCACCACATTGTGGTTTCCATTCCCACCACTAACATCACCCCACTAACACCTTAAAAAAAGCTAACTCCTAATCTACTTGAAAAAAACCGGTAAGGGGTCTTCCCACTGAATTACCCAAAAAAACTAAAAACAAAAAAAAACCGAACTTTCACAATTTGTTCCTGTTTTGTCTATAATTCACTGGATTGGAGAATTCTTCATAATATTTTTGTTCAAAACTTTGAGGAACTCTCTCTTCCACCTCTCAAAAAGAAAATGCCATGGTTTCCATGGTTCAATTTGTCTCTGAAAATTAGCTTCTAACTATGAAAAAAGGGCTGGCTCCTGCTAAACTCATTAAAAAATCATAGTTTCTGACCTTCAACAAGGAAATCCTACTTCAACCTTCTTGTGATTTTAATGACTGTAGTAAAGTATGGGGTAGTTCCTATTTTGGAATTTTTTGTTCCCCCTCCCCATGTTTTGTTGGTTTTCATGGATATAGCCAACAAGATGTTCTCTCAGCTTTCATTCACAATCCTGTTTAATACCCACAAGATGCAGCAGTTTAATGGGTTCAATCATCACATTATACAGGTTCTAGATGAGGCATTTAAGCACTATGATGCAGAGATGCAGAAGAGATCTACAAAGACGAGTGAGGGACGAAATGGAATTCTTTAGTTATCGGATGTATGTTGATTATTTGTCTCCCTAAAGCTCAAGTATGTGCGTGTGTATCAAAATTTTGCTGGTGAAAGATGTCTAGAATTGTTTACACATTCCTATGTTATTTGATTAGTTAGAATATTCCTTTACCACTTGATTAAATCTATTTAAAGTTAACTGAGTTTAGAAATATATATTTCCCAGTCTTTCGTACTTATATTCGACGATCAATGGCATCTCAGATCATTGATGTTATCACTCTCGTATGATATTGATTCTGTGACTGGATTATATTGGGTTTTGCGGTTTCATCCGGTGCTTTATAGATTGTCATTTAAGCCCAATCGCAAGTAAAGTTTTGTTCATGGTCTATACATTTTAGGGTGTAGGCTACAATAATAGGAGCCTTAGTCACCCTATTGGGCTATAGATTTGCACCCAAATTTGGCTTCTTTTTGAGAAAAGCCGAAGTTTGGTTTCTATGAATTAAAATTGAGGTTAAGGGCACTCATACCATACATTAGTCTTATATAAAGTATATGTTAAGGCTGTTTACCTTTGATACAAGGTCAGATTCTCTTCAGCCATTAGATGTGAAATTGAGTAGTTGGGGTTGTGCCATTGGTAGTGCTCAATGTAAGGGTCGGTACATCTCCAACCACTTAATTTCACATACAACTTAAATGATGCAAATTATCTAAATTTAACAATTTTTATTTGTAGCTTTTCATATATGAACCAAACGGAAACTACACCATCCAATAATGTCTACTGTCCATTTGATGTTTGGTTGCAGGTTAACTGTCATGGGGACTAAAAGAATAAAATCTATATGTAATCCGAATAACATGTTACAACATGTAAAAGCTTGAAATCAATTTTTTAGCTAGATTCATAGTTGTCTAGATCATTTTTAGGGTTTTTTTATGTTAAAAGTGTCGAAAGTTGGGATGACTGGTTTGGGGGTTTTCTATACGAGAACTGGGGGGTATTATACGGTTAAGTATGAGGTGCTTCCTTAAAAAGCTATACCCTACGAAACACTCTCCCTTTTAATATTTAAGCACTAAGTGAAAGCGTGTGGAATTGCTTTCCTTACAGCCCAAATTTAGAGAAACTAACCCTGAGTTTAGAAAAAGTTGAAATTAGAAGAAACTGAATTCAAATTTTAACTTTTAACTTTAATATTCTAACCAACATTTTAGTTGAGAGCCAACTACGATAAATTGATTAAAAAAAAAAAACGTACAAAAAAAAGAAGCAAGAATGAGATTTTGAGACCAAAATTTGAAAAAGAATGAGATTTTAAGAATTTTTTCATTTATTTTGAGCTGGGTAAGTAGGGGTTCTAGTTCCCCAACCCAACCATTGAAGCAAGTAATAATAATAAAAAAAATCTCTCTCTTTTTTTTAGAGAAGAAAAGGAAACGACCAAACAAAGTAATTCCCCGTGTTGATTTGCTCAAATTAGCTTGTTGGACATGTATTTAGGTAAAAGTTTCACCCCTGAACAACAACGACCAAGATGAGAAGGAAAACGTTTATATAAGGCCGCAACATTAAAATGTAGAATTAAGGTACATCTCAAAAATCCATCGGAAAATGCTCTCCTGATGTTGGAAGACTCTCTAATTGATAATCCTAGCATCTCAAAAATAGTGTATCTTGTAACAAATAGTGCATCTTGCAACATATTATCTAGACTGTTCATTTTTCAAGATTTTTATATGTTTATAGATCTACCGTTTAAACCATTTTGAAGTTTAAATATTCATAACTAGAGCTGAAAGGGATTCTAAGGCCATCCTAAAAAAATTTGACACCCATATTACATCTTATGATAAAGAGGTGCACCCTACTTGGATTGTTTAAGTTCGCAACCTCATACAAACCACACCTTTAAAAGAAACATTGTCCAAAAAAAAGGGAAAAGTTTATATAGAGCCGAGGCTCTAAACAATCAAATTTGAGCCTACCTCAAAAGTTCACTAAAAGAGGTTGTTTTGATGCCCAAATATCTTCAAATTGATCATCTTGATACCAAGATGCATGGACATGGAAAAAAATAGATTTCAAGTTTTGGAAATAGTGTATTTTGTAACGTATTTTTAGACCGTCAATTTTCAAGTTTTCATAGATATGTCGATCTACACTATTTTTGAAGCTTTGAACTATATAAATAAATATGAAAATATATTTTAAGGACATCACAAAGATTTCCAATAGTAAAATCACATTTCTCGACACTGTTTGAAGGGAGGCTTTGATTTGATTGTTTAGAGCCTAGGCTCGATACAAACCGCACCCAAATAAAAAAACATACTCGAAAAGATTAATAAAAGAAAGGTGAAGTTTGGTACACCACCCAACTTTATCATAAGGTGTAACTTTGGTGTCGTGTTTCACAAAAAAAAAAAAAAAAAAAAAAAAAAAAATTGTAACTTTGGTATAAATTTTTTATAAGTAGATTGATAAACACATGAAAATCTTGAAAAAAGAAAAGTCCAAATAATGTGTTATAAAATGTTTGAAAAAAAAAATTTCCTGTATTCGTCCATCTCGATCTAGATGATCTATTAGATGATTGTCCAACATTAAGATAACTTTTTCGTAGATCTTTGAGAAGCACCTCAATTCTACACGTCAACCTGATATAAACTTTTTCCATAAAAGAAACACCTAGCCAAAGCAAAACAGACCCTGTGGAGAGCCAACCCATGTAAAAAAAACAATACAGTTTGCCCACCTCTAAATAAACTCAACAACATTTTCAATCCATCACTAACAATAAATTGAGTTTTTTATTTAAAGAAGACCCACCTAAATAATGCTTTATCTTTTATTCTGAGTAATCATGGTTAATTAAGAAAGAGCTTCTCAAGTGTAACTGTGTATTCAAATCCATGAAACTTACAGGGAAGCAGTGAAATTTATGGGGAATAGTGAAACAGATGAATGGAAGAGGGAGAGACCCATCATAACGACCACCTCTTTTAGAGGAAATGCGCTCTAATCCCCCTTATATCTCTGAACTCGAAAATAAAAATAAAAATAAAAATGGAAGAGAGAGACCATCACAACCACCACCTCTTTTAGAGGAAATGAGCTCTAATATCAGGACTGTTGTTTATTCTAACAATAATCTCAATAGAAAGTAATTAATCAATATATTTATATCACCTTAAAATTATGGGATTATATAGAGTGAGACCATTTACTTTTAGTATAAAAAAGTCACAACCAATAGATAGTGAAATTTGGTAGCTTGGACGTGACACCTTAAAATTAACCCCCTTTCTTTATCCATAAAATTACAAACTCTCTTTTGGTTTTATCCATGGAGAGAGAGAGAGAGAGAGAGGTCTAAATTAGACTGCAAAAAGAGCATTAAATAATAAACAATCTAGTTTCAACATTCAAAAATATAAAAGAAATAACCTTGCATTAATCTAGATTTCAGCATTCAAAAAAGAAAAAATAAATAATCTAAATATCTGTGCACATCCCGAAGAAGATAAAGTTCAACAACAGATAAAATCCCAAACAGAAATTAATAATTCACCCATTCCTTTGCTTAATCCTGAAAAGTTACAGCACTTTCCTCCTTCCCCAGGAGATTATTCCACAAATCCCCCTCCCACAATTCTCATATGCACTATGATTTCAATGCATAATCATAAACCAAAACAATGAATAACAAAAATGCATATTCATAAACCAAAATAATGAATAACAAAAATAACAGATAAAATGCCAAACCATAAGTAATAATCCATTATTATTCTTGTTAATACTGAAAAAATATACTCTCTCCCCATACTCACAAAATCAAATCACTGCAACAAAAACCTCCTTCATAACTCTCAGATTCTCGAAGAAAGTACCATACCATCAAATCAAACGAAACCAAACAGAACTCCCAATAAAACCATAAAAGCATAACCACTCCCCGAAAAACTGAACACTGTGATTACAAGAAAACCCATTAAAGAAAAAGAAGAAAACCCATTAAACAAAAAGGCCATAGAAAGCCTGAAACTACTGAGGAACTGGTGCATTATACATGAAAGGCCTTCCTGGTGGTGGATAATAACTCATCTGTGCTTTTCCATTGCAGTCATGGAGACACTCCTTAAGCTTGTGGAAGCCATGCTTGAAGACTCCAAATCCAAAAAGAAGACCAATCAGTATAATCAGAAGAATCAGGCAAGTGCAGATCCTGCATAATTTCCCTGTACAACACATCTTCACACCTAGAGGTTATTCAAGGGGATTTGAATTGAGTGCAGTTTTTTCGGAAGAAATTGGGGTTTCTGGAGATCTAGAGGTGTATAGGGTTTTCTTGAGTCAGAACAAAAGGGTTTTTCTCAGAGAACTTCAAACGAAATTGAAGGTATCTGAAATGTTATAGGAACAGGGTTTCTTTCTTCTTTTTTTTGTAGATCTTGGCCCGTAATGCTGGTTTTTGAAGAATGATGAAAATGGGTTTGATGGATAATGAGAAAAAGCTTGTTCTGTTCTCTTCGTTTGGGTCAAAGCAAAGAGAAAAGAGGATATGGGCTCTAAATGAAAGGGGTTTTCTCTTTTTTCCTTGTAGAAGAACTGGTTTCTGCAAAAATGACTTTTTCCTCTTCTTTTTGTTTGGATAAAAGAAAAGGGAAAAGATTATATGGGTTAAATCTAAATGGGTTTTTGTCTCTGTTCTTCTTGGGTAGAAACTAGGTTTTTTTTCTTTTTTTTTTGGTATGGACAAAAGCAAAGAGAAAAGAAGGATATGCGTTCTCTCTGTTTTTTTGGTAGAAGAAGAACGCACAAAGATCAACAAATGGGTTTAATAGGAACTATGAAAAGGGAGTAAAATTAGGCTTCTCCTTGTCGAGTGGGTGTGTTTTATGGAAAGGGAATGGACAAAGGAGTGGGTGTGTTTTATGAAAAGATAATGGATGAGGGGTCTCTGCAACTGCCCCTTGACGTTTAATCTTCGAATTACCCTTATACCTTTTTTAATGGCTGGATTCTTTTGATTAGGAAGGATAACGGTTCCTTAATCATCTGTAATTATCTTGATTTGGTATTAAATACTTATTTGTGAAACTAATTGGACTCGGTCAATGGCTTTGAGGATATTAGATAAAGTATATTTACTTTTAGGAAAATGACAAGATAAAAGAAGATAAAAGTGACAGTTGCTGGTCCTCTGGGTAGAAAGAAAAACTTAGTGGCCTCTCCTCCCTCGTTGGGAAAGAGAAAAGTAATGTCTGCCCTCCCTCGGTAGGAAAGTTAAAAGCTCCTGCTTCTTGTTTTTGAGAAAATTCATTACCTTACTTTTTTTTTCCAACTAGTTGCGATCGGCTAAACAAATCTTGGTCCATTTATATTTTTGAAAAGTTTTGGTATTAGTTGTCTACCTAACTCAATTCACCTCCTTTATCCGGGTTTAGAACTGGTTAAAAAAAAAGTTTAAGATCCTCACGTTTTTTAGACAAAAAAAAACTAAAAAGTTAAAAAAACTTGCTTTTTTATTTTTGGAGTAAAAAAGAAACTCGTATAAATATTTAAAAAAGGGAAATTTCGGTTAATAATTTTCCAATTTTTTGTGGTATTGAAACAATGTTTTCTATATTTACATTTTATTTTCATGTCTTTCTCTTTCTTTTTGTTTGTTTCAGTGAATTAAAATGGTCTAGAACTGTTGGCTCAATAATGCTTATTGAAAGGAATCAAAAGAGTCATGAACTATTAGGGTTGAACCCACTCATTGTAACAGTCAAAGACGTCCAAAACTAATAGTTCCCAACAGCGAGTATTTTGAAAAATTATAAAAATATAAAAAAAAAACCACAAATGTAAATTATAAAATATGTATAATACTATTTAAATACCACTAATTATAAGAGATATTAGTGTAAATTTCCTATAAAAATATGTCTATCGTGTTTTGTCATATGGAGTCATGGATTGGATGATTAAGTCATGCATAAATGGTCTTATACTTGAAAGTATTTCAGGGATTGATTTCTATACAGTTTGAAGTTTCAAAAATGGTGATGATGAAAGATTTATTAAATAAAATGTTATAAAATTATATTTAATGATAATTTTTATGATACCGTTTGTACAAGGTTGGAATCTTATTTGTAGAAGTAAAGTTGCAGTTCTAAACCATCTATTTTACTTAGATGGTGTTCAAGACAGTAAAAACATTGTCACATCTCTTAAGATAATGTCGAATATATACGCCGTCCAAATAAAATAAATAGTGTAGATTGTTGCTATTTTACTTCTATAAGGTTGCAACTTTATAAAAAAAAATTTCATTTTTTTAAGGCTTCAAATCTTTTTTTATACGCAAACATAATTGTCAAAATCAACATGATTAATTAGCATACTTTTTTATGTTGAAACTACATTTCTTAATGGGGTTTTAAGGTTCAGTTTATCTAACATATCATAGGAGATCCTATAGAAACGCCACCCGTTCTCGAAAATCTATGAACATTAGGCACTTGAATAACATTTTTAAAAGCCAAAAGATTTTATAATCTTGTTGGAGCATATTGTCTATTTACTCCTTTGGGCAAAATCCAATTTAGGAGTATTTTTAGGATCCCAAATTTTGGGGACATGCCTACAGCCCAAATACTATAATCGTCATAATATTATTTTCAGCCCAAATACCATAATCAACAACAAAAATAAAATTTCTAAATTTCCTTCTCTATAGGCTTAAAAAAAAATCATACCTCAAGGTTGAATAATAATCGTCTAACTTTCAAAGGTGAGATCTAAGTTTTACCAAAATTCACAAAAAAAAAAAAATTGAATAGAATCATCTAGTGATTTTTAGATGGCTCCTAAACTTTTGGATTAAAAAATCTTCCCAAGTTAGCCTTTTTCCCAAGGGAGCAAATGCACAGTATAACTCCCGCATGAGCATAGTATATGCGCTTCAAAACTATATAATTGTTCCTCAGATTAACCTTATTTTTATTGCGGTGGCTACCAGGTAAATGATACAAATAAAAGTAAACTTGAAATCATTGTGTATAGAATAATAAAATTATATACATGTCCGTTATACTTTGCATTATTACGGATGTATTAAATAGTTTCTGTTATTATATGTATGTTTATTTTTTACCTTTTATAACGTAATTTTTTTAAAAAAATGAGTTTACCTTTTTTCATATATCGAATAACTGAATTGACAGGTTTTGTAGATGTTCAACATCCAAAAATAGACTGAAAGTTTAACGCTCACATGCCCATTTTCGGGTGTTGAACGTCCGAATTGAAAGGTTTTTCGGATGTTGAACATTCGAAAATGGTTTCGGATATTGGGCGTCCGAAAGTATGACCATGAATTTCCAAAAAGTCTCTAGAATTTTGCAATCATTTTCGGATGATGAACATCCGAAAATATGACATTTTCTGATGATGAACATCCGAAAATATGACACTTTCGGATGTCCAACATTCGAAACCATTTTCACAAGGAATGCAATGTATCGACATAACCCTTCAACACCCAAAAATAGGAATCTGAACGTTAAACTTTCGGCCTATTTTCGAATGTTGAACATTTGAAAAACACTCCAATTCGGTTGTTCAGCATCCAAACAAGGGTAAAATCATCTTTTTTTTAAAAAATACGTTATAAAAAGTAAAAAACGGATATACATGTAATAACGAAAACTATTTGATAAATCCGTAATAACGCAAAGTATAACGGATATTTATGTAATTTTCTCTTAAAATAAGTTGTACTAAAGACAAACTCAATACTTAGTCTTTAGAAATTATTCGGATGCGTATCTAGTCATTTTAACATTAAAATATAGGACTAAAGATGCATCTCAAAGATCCATCGGAAAATATTATTATAATATTGAAAAGCTTTTTAATTGATCATCTTGACATCGAGATGTATTAATATGAAAAAAAAAAGATTTTGAGTCTTATAAATAGTGCATCTTGCAAAATATTATCTAAGCCGTCTATTTTCAAGATTTTCATATGTTTATAGATCAACTTGATTTTAACAATTTTTAAAATTTAAAATTTTATAATTAGATATGAAAATAAATTTTGAAATAATCCTAAAAAAAATTACACCAAAAATATATTCAAAATTACGAATTATGATAAAATTTAGAAGTGTACCTTGATTGTTTAATGTTGCAACGTAATAGAAACCGCACCGTTTCTTAAACTCTGGAAAAGATGTCACGTCATGGAGCCCAGTAGCACCAAACAGGTGGGTGAAACGCACAATCTAATGTTCTACAAGTGCGAAGGATTAAGCTTAAGAGATGATTTGGCAATCTTGGTATCCCTCTTACCCGTTCAAGGGAATTCTTGCTCCAGAAAAATAAAAGTCGCAGCAGTGAGGTGGGTGCAACATAAAATAATATTTTTATAGATTTTTGAGGTGCAACTTTAATTCGTCATTTTACAGTTGTAACTTAAAGTTTGACCCTAATTTATATATATATATATATATATATATATATATATTCTATTAAACAATCACAAAAAAATAAATTTTAAAAACACTCTAAAAAGTGTTCTTTTTAGCTTGATAGATACAGACCGTCTTTTTTAGTGAGACCCTTAAGTCTAGGTTTTTGAAGGATTTTTTTTCTTTCCAAATTTTTTGAATGGCTTTATTATTGTAACATGAACAATTTTAAAAAATAAAAAATACTTTTAAATTTACAAAGGCCTAAATCTTGAAATCTACCATATGGATGAAAAGAAGGTGTTGCAATTTTTGGGGCCATACAGAATCTATAAACATGGTCTTCTAGAAGAGCAGTTACATTATATTATCTAAAAGAGCAGTTACAGTATATTACAATGTTAAGGCGGCATGAAATCATTCCTCTCCCACACGTACAATCTTATGAACCTAATCCCAAATATTTGGGATTAGTTATACAAATCTTATTCCACAATTCCACTATACCAACGGTAATATCCTCAGTCAAATTATAAGTTACCATATCTTTTCTCACTACTTTCGTTCATGTCTTTTGAAGCTTTTCTCGTCTTTTAGGGTTTTCTATTTAAACCAAATCACTCGTTCTAACTGGTGTTGTTATAAGTCGATGTTGCACGTGACCACGTCACCTAATTCTATTTTCTCTCATTATTTTATCACCTCTTGATGTGAACTTTATATTATAGAAGCAAAATTCATCTAAAAAATCTACCCAAAAAAGTTATTCCAACATCATAAATAATACTACAATTGATCATCTTGACCTTAAGATGTATGGATATCAAAAAATATTTCAATTTCTAAAAATAATGCATCTTGTAACACATCATCTAGAATATCTATTTTCAAAATTTTAAGTATTTATAAATCTGCTTGATCAATCCTATTTTTAGAGCTTTTAATTTCACAATTAAGTATGCAAACAAATTTTTATGCCATCATAAAGATTTCTAGTGTACCTAAACTGCGCCTTTCACCAAAATTTGTATTCACTACCCCCATATCAATATTACTGCATGCGGTCTATGTTACTGGCATGGAGTTTTTTTATTTATTTTGGGTACACCAACAAGGAATTACCAGTCCAAGAGACGAAGTATAGCACGTAGTCATGAGAAATATTTTAAAAAAAATTATATCCACCTCAAAGAACATGCATACAACAATCAGCACCAACAGCAATGTTGGTGCAAGGACGGGCACGACCGTGGATATCGAAATTAAGCTAACTCTGATTTTAATAAATGTCATTGATACAGTTTCATAGATAAAAAGACCAACTGATACAAGTTTATAGAGAAAAAAGCTCCAGGAACTGACATGGGGTTCAGCTGTGTGTACTATACAGAGATAAAAAAAAAGAAGGCCCAAGACCACATGCTACATGCATGTCATGCAAAGCCAACTCGTGGTTTGGCTGCATTCGACGTGTGCAGAGAGAAAACCCTCAAAAACACAATATGTAATGAATTAGATAAAGGCAATTATGTATCACCAATTGCTTAGTTGAAAGCCATACTGCTGGCTCTTGGGTGGTATTCTGTGTGTATATATTTCTTAGCTTTCTCTGAACCAGTTTGGCCGAGCCACTCATCATATATGCCCTTTACCAGTGGATTCTCAAAAGGATCAGCCACCCTGACCTGCAAAATAACCGTAAAGAATAAAACTTGTCAGATGAATACCTTGAAGCATTCCTTTATCAAAGTTTATTTTAATTGGTATTTTTATTTATTTTAAATATCAAAATAGAAATTATAACAGAAACATATTAGAAGGGGCAACACCTGAAGGACATGCCACGACATCTGCAAAGTGGTAATCAGATTTCCCAGTCTTTATTTTCCTCACAATGTTCTGCAGGTTGCGGAAGCCATAGCAGAGAACAAATTTAAGAACAATTTTACCATCGACCTGCAGTGAGAATATCACAAGGCATTGTTATGTAAAACTCATAGTTTGTTGGGATCAAGAATGGGAATGGTATCACGACTGGGATTGGGAGTGGGGGATCGTGAAATGCTAAAAAATCCCTATGGCTGGGAGTGTTGTCCGTACAATACGCATATTAGGGATTTACATCCCTCCCCAAATGTCAGGGATCGAGATTATAATCTTAAAGTCTATAATAATCTAAATTATATAACACTTTTTAAAGTAGGGATCTCCTTATTCATAGAAAGGAAGCAATGCAACTATATTAAAAGTATAGTTGTATTGCTAGCTAGCTGAAAATAAAGAAAATTATCATTTTGATTGTTGTCTTGGTCTTTAATGTTAGGATCGAGATCCCTGATAGGAGATAGTGGGATCCGTAACAATGCGGATCGAGATCTCCAATTTTAAAAATCGAGATTCCTGAAAGACCCGTTTTGGGAGCGACAGAATCAAGACCCTAGAAGGGATCACCTACCAAAGTAGGAGATCCCCGTAACTATGGCAAAATCACAAAAAATGAGCATGAAAACATTTCCTGTAACTTCATTAAAAGAGTGATTGATCTATTCACTCTTGGTTAGTTCATTTGTGTGGGTAAAAGATTCCCTGGCCCCCTAAGAAATCAACCCTAGAAACTTGCCTCTAATGTTGCTTCTCGAAAATCTGTATTTCGTAATATTTTGAATTCAACAGGTCCTTGCATGTCCTTGCCGAATAACCGTTTGGCAGCACAGAGAAATATTGTATCTGCATAACCTCCAAAACCACCTTGAACCCCATAAAGATGGCCCTCCTCATCAACATTTGTGAGCCTGTGTATGATGTGTAAAAGCATCTTAAGAATTAGAAAAATGAAATGCTCTGTTTTTCTTATTCTTTCTTCTTTTTGTCAGTTGGATGTAAGCAGGGAACTGAGCCACAACCCTAGTGTTATGGCCTTTATGAATGTGTATGTCCATACCCATGTATTTATGAATATGGGTGGGTGTGCCTATGTCAATGGCCATGAAGAGACTATGCAAAAGAGAAAAATGAACTCTTACAATCTATCTAGTGGAGCTTCCTCTAAGGATCTGAAATCGCAAGATTTTAACTGCAACAATCCCAAAAACAAAAATATATGTCAACAATCTGGGTTTTTTTTTTAAGATAATATTCACCAATGATTTGCTTACCATACTTCATGAAAAAGGATTCTTTACACAAAAATATAGAATCTTTTTAGTATAAAATAATAAAAGACGTACCATTACCTTTATCAGGTCCAAAACTTCACCAGTTGTCAAGACAGAATCAACCTCAGCAATTCTTGGGCCTGCAGCTTCTTGACCAGTTTCTCCTTGGCGCCCCATAGAAAATACAAAATCATCCCTAGAAGCCTCCAGCTTTTTATCGTAACAGGGCATCACACTCACGTGGTAGACTTTATCTGGGCTATGCAACAATTTCCCATCACAAGTTACACACGAACCATTCTTACCAATAACAACAGCAAAAATGATGTTATTCCAATAGACTAAAATAGGTCACAAGGAAAAGAAAAATGCATTCATAAAGAAGACATTAGCAAGACTTAGAGTGAGCGAGCGAAAGTGGAATTGCTGCAAGAACTTCTCCTAGCATGGCCTGGGAAAGCACAGCTACAAAGAATTCATCCTGGTATGCAGGAACCTATCTTACCACTGTGGGACTCAACATTGCTCCTTTCTTTTTCTATTATTAGGGACTCAGTATTGTTCCTGATTTCTCAAAAGCTATTTAAAATAATCTTGACATTTGTTTTTGACAAGTGCAGGTCTTGAAATTCTAGTTGTCGTCAAAATGGTTTAAATACACCATTGTTTTTAGTACAAACTGAAGACAATATGAATTACCCATTCTATCTCAAAAACTCCCCAAAGAATTTCTCAATTCGCAATACAGGTTCAATGAGTGTATGTAATGAATACTTACAGTAATAAGTATTACACTAAGCAACATTTCCATCTTCAATATTATATCTTCCAGGTGACAAATTTCTAGGCTTATAATTGCCAAAAAGAAATGCTAAGATCAATGTTCTAAAACTCGTTTAGTTGACTAGTTTAACCAAAAAACATTGTTGAGTAAATTTCAGACTCGTCTGAGTGGACTCTACTCTCGTTACCCAGTGAGTTTTGTGGTTTATCAAGAGAATCGTGTAAGTAATTCCTATGGGCCTCTTTGGATGCACCCATTCTCACTAATAATTCACTGTTGCTATAAAATGCTCATTAAAAGCTTTGTTTGATGTTTGGGTAATGTATCTCGTAAGTTTATTTGTGATGGATTTTTTGTTAGATTTCTTGCATCTTAAATATCGTTCAAAAAAGTATTTTTCTTGATTCATATAACTTAATCCTTTTCTGTAGGCTTTTTGTTAGGGCCTCCCTCCCTCAATTTCTCAGCTGATGCTTGTCAATAAACCCTCTGCGAAACCATAAACTTCTTCCTCTCACCTCAAATCAAACCCTGATTGCAAAGAAAACGGACTTACTCCTTATCCCTTCCTCCCTCCCAACATTCTTTCACACTAAACCTGACATCCATACTTTTAAACTTTGAGCTGATTTTCAATTCTTCTTGAGATAGGAGGAAACCTAGGGCTCAGCTTGACATGAGAGAAGTACTCTGCATAGATCAGACCTTAAACCTTTCTCTGTTTGATCTGATCTGCCATGTTTGGAGCCAAAGAGACTTCCTACAACTACTAGAGATCCTTCAACGGTAAAGTAGTCCGAGCCCTGTAAAAGTTCAATTCTCACAGTAGACCATCAGATCCTTGACGCCTTTGCTCTTAGTAGAACTCTTATGCCTTTGACAGTCCGGGGGTGTTTGCCAATGTTTGTATTTTTTCAAGGAGATCATGGTGGATCTGTCGGATTTTGTCTTGAAGTTTGGCAATAAGGGCGTTTTGGGAATATAGTTGGGCTGAATGGGTTTCCTGGTTGTTTAGGATCTTTGTTAGGATTTTGTTTTGGGCTACAGCATTGTCTGAGTGCCAGTTTAGGACTTTTTCAGATGGGGTAACTTGGTCAGTCTGTCCATTGTGGTCAACTGAAGTAGGATTTTTTATCTTCCAGGCATGTTTGGTTTTTTGGTTAAAGACTCCATAGTCTGCAAGGCTTGGGAAATCTTGGTCATAATTTGGGGATCAGGGTGAAAGCATATAGCAAGGTTGTAATTGCGATGATGGGGGTTGGTATGGGAAAGAAGGTTTGCACTGTTTAGGAGGTGGATTGGGTTTGCATGGTTCAGGGGGTGGATTGGGTTTGGGTTTTTTCTGGTCTCCATATAGGACTAACTCATATTTGCCTGTTGGCTGGCCTAGGGGGGCGACGTCTAGATCATTGGCTTCATACCTCTCTCGAAGTATTTGGTCCCATGTTTTCTTGTTTTTCTTCTTCGATGAAGGCCTATCATCTTCTTCTTCAAATAGGGATTCTAGGCATCACAATTGCAGTTTCCTGCATCAAACCACATGTGACCATCATCGGTCTTTTCTTGGAAAACTGGGAGGCCGGTTTGGGTAAAAGCAAGTACCGGGACAATCATGTGCATCCCTCTTTCATTCCAAATATAGGTGGTCTAGTTGTAACTCGGAGTGGCGCTGGAAGGAAAGTTTAACACCACCGTCTTGCCTTCTTATCATGCTTGGGTCAGGCATTTGCAATGGGGTTTCTTCTTGGGCATGGAGGTTTTCGTAATTTGTTATCCATTTCTCAGGTAGGAGGCTTAGAAGCTCAGTTCTTGGTAGTTGTCTAGGCACAAAGTTGGATGTAGTTCCAAAAGAGTCTAATTGGATTAATAAGGCTTCATCTTTGTTTATTCCTGAGGGTAGTGATATATCTAGGGCATGGTCCTGGACCCTGTATATCATTTGGTAATGTACAGCATAGGTATTTGAAACCATAGGGGCCCCAATAATTTGCAACTGGACCTGAAGGGCAGAGAAAATATGAGGGTCTTTAAGGGCCATATTGAAATTGGGATATAGGGTAATAAACATTGTCCCTGTGTTCAAAGTGGATTGTACTGTGGCTATTACAGAATGCTGATATTCTTTGAAACAGGTGTCGAGGAGGGTTATTCTTGATGTAATTGAGAGGCCTTTACTTCTATGGAAGGTTAAGGCTAATCGCACTGCTTCGAAGTGAAGATGGGAGTATCTTTTGGCAAGGAATTTGATTATGAGTTCATCTGGGATTCGTAAGGCAAAAAACTGTTCTGCAGCTGTTGCAGGGACTGGGTATTGGTCAAAGCTGGAGGATTGAATATATTCTTTCACGGGCTGTGGTTGGTTGTGAAATATTTTTTTGATTGTGGTTGAAAATAAAGGTTTTGATTTTTCAAAAAGAGCGTAAGGGTTTACTAGTGGGAGTGTGGACTCAGGCATTTTTTTATTATCATTTTGGTATTCTATTTTATATAGAAGTCTAAACAGGAGGCAGTACTTGATCTTAGAGAATTTGATGCAGAAAGGGTTCCACTTATTGAAGGTCTGCCACTATCTATCAGGTTATCTGCCATATCCAAAATTCAGGTTGCTCTATAGCTCTTCCTTAGAGACTTACTTCCGAGACTTACACCATAGAAATGGTTATGGCTCTGAGGTCAGGATCAATAATTGACATCCTGGTTTTTTGGTTATGGCTCTGACCTCTTGCCTGCCACATATAATACAATTTATATGTCATAGAAATGGTTAGTGGGAGAATATAAAATTTTAGACAAAATAAGAAGACTGTTGTTTTATCAAAAGAGTCAACCAATTGTTAATCAGAGTCAGATATATCAGACTTACGAATTATTATCTAAGAGAGTTATTGGCTAACATAGACCCTTCAAAAATCTCATTGTACCAATATATATTCAAAGGTTCCTTCCTCACACCAATAAAATATGCAGAATTTCTGGTAGTTAGGTACCTGAATACGTAAGTAGTCCGAATGTAAGCATCAAGTAGGAATAAATCACTCAAAAGTAGAGATTGTTGAGAAAACAGGGACTTGCCATACAAATGACCCAAATCGCTCCATACCAACATTAAAAAAGAACAGGATAATGATACAAATGAGAAGGCACCCGAAAGTTCAGAAAGCCAAATAAATATATCCTGTCTCTGGATTAGGCTGTGAACCAAGCTTGAGGTAGAACGCAATCCCATTATAACCCATTTTGCTGTCCTCTATAACTAGTTGAAAACCTTTGCTAAAAGACAGAACCCATTTGATCAGTCAAGGGAACTGATTCAAGATTCCAATGAAACCATCCACCGATCAAGACACTTAAAGAATGAGGGAGCTCATTTATGGGCAGTAACAATTATCACAAAAACAAGGACCCTATAACGCAAGACTGAAATATCAAATGCTGATCTTTTTTGAATGCTGATCTTATATACTATCTCTGGATAACAGATAATTGCTTAAAAACGAGACAATAAATAAAAAAGAACATTTAATTTGTGATCTAGTTTTCAGCTGTAGTTTCCCTGGTTAAGGTCCTTTTGTTGCTACACATGCAAAAAGGCATGACTGTTTCATTTAAAAAATATGCAAATTAACTTGATATTCCATTCTAGTAAGCGATCAGTCAGGCATATTATTTGAGTATAATACCTACGTGAGCCCCAATTTCCAGCAAATATGATGTTTGATGACAGATCCAGTAGACTGCTGGGGACTTCTCACAGTACTAATATAAGGCAAAATATAAGATCCAAGAGTCTTCTCCGCATAGCATATCCAACCTGAAATATTTAAAAAAAAATTCTCAAAGCTGTCATCATTTCTTGATATAATATTTGAGCCACTAATCATATCTATTACATGAAACAACATCGGGTAAATAGAAAAGTTCACATTAGAAAAGGGATACTCTAAGGCCTGAACATTCATATTGACTTTAACTCGACTAGTGCTCTCTTGATTATATTAGGGAATCAACTGCAAGAAACTTTGATCACATTGCCTTTTCTTTATTGGAAAAATGTCAGGATAGTAACTGCAACACCTGTATAAATCAAAGACTGGTCCAGAAACTTGAAATATTGGACAGTACCTGGACAAGTGACTATTTTAAATTACTATTTTATCGCGCATGACCTGGACTGAGGAAGTCATTGAAATCTTGAAATATCAGAAGTCAGAACAGTAAAATAACCTAGCGTCACCTGGGTTAAAGTAGTCATGTAAAATCATTAATGGGTCCAGAAATTGTCCCGATGTCTCCAATTTCTGGACAATCTGTGCAGGTGTTCCTGGTACTGTTCAGATATTCCCCCTATCTCATTATTTAGATTACCTTCCAAAGCAGAATATACCAAAAAGAAAACAGGCAAGAACAAAGTTGGTGATTTATAGAATCCATACTAATTAACATAGTGCACTGAGATAGTACATTTAAAACTAAGAAATCAGCAAAAGTTTGGAGTGCATAATACCTGGGCAAGCTGATGAAAGCATGGGAAGTGTGGGCACATATTCTTGGTCATAAGTTGCCAGGTGCTGATTGTATCTTGTAATAAATTCATCGCATGCTTCGATGAGAGCTAAATCCCTACTGCAACTTGTATCAAACACAGCCTTCACTCCCAAAGACTTGAAGAACTGAGTGAGTTTCCAGAAAACCTGAAAAAAAAGAAGAAATTGTTAGTTCAACCGCATAACCCATTCAAGTCTTATTAGAAAGAAGTTCATGAAGTCTTAAGAATAATAACTAGCACCAAAGCAAGTTCAATTTTGAACTTGAGGCCACTAAAACCATGTCCATCAAAGGAATGAACAAACACTAGCATATCCATCTCCAAGTTGTTATGATAAATTTTCAAGTTCAATTAAAAAATTACAGGACAAACATGGATTGTCTACAAAGAGACCATTTATCTTTTGTACATGGAGGTCACAATCGTTCCCACTCATTCGATGTCAAATTGGATGGCTTGGGGTAAGTCACAAAGTCCGAGAATTTTCTTTTAGGAACTTTGTGTCTACTCAATGACACTTACAACCACCCATTTTGAAATTTAAGGGACAAGAATGATTGTGGCCTTCCATGAATAAAAGATAAATGGTCTCTTTGTAGACATCCCGAAAAACATAACCAAGTATCGAAGGAATAACTATAACCATCTTACTTGTAGTCCACTTCAATATTACTCAGGATTTAACAAAACCCTCCAAGAAGCATCATGATACAATCTTGATGCAGGGAAAATTGAGGGAACCGTAAAAACATCAAGGAGCAAACCAAACACAAGCACAAGTCGAAAAAACCTAGGGTTTCTTCTCCATACCCCAAGCTAGGGTTCCAAAAGCTAAGTGTTTCTCTCTTTCAATTTCTAAAAATATATGGAATTCACCCTCAAGGCCCCACACACCTATTATATATTATAATTCAATATTCGAAGACATTAAATATCTACACAATAATTAAAATGAACTATATATCTTAACTTGAACTTAAATTTTGTAATGACAGTTTTACCCTTGTGAATAGTACCCATGAACAGTACTCATGAATAAAATTTGTGAATAGTACCCATAAAATAAATAAAAAATATATAAAAACCCTATAATTCCTACAAACTAAAAACCCCTAGAAATAAACTCTAAAACTAAAACTATAATATACATCCTTTAAAACTGAAAAAAATAAAAAATAAGAACAATTTTTCCCTCCATCAAATATTTAACTGGAGAAAGAAACATCTTATACCAATATTTCTTCAACACTTCCAAACCCATAGAAGGATTTCCATTTGAAAAGAATAGTCAAGTTATAAAGGAAGAATGCATCATACTAGAAATGGGTGAAAGAACGAAAGTTACAGGTAATTTCCCATACTCTCGCCGGCTTCAAGCCTGTAAGATTTTCAACAAATTCCTATAAAATATTTTATCAATCAAGTTGTGATCATGATATAACTATATGTAATTTTGTCAAAGTTGCAGAAGATCAAAATAATGACAAGAACTTGCTCCAAGCAGTCGTTTCACTGATATATCTCAATTTTTGTTGTTTTGAGAATGGTCACTTGTATTAATTAAGAAAAAGGTTTACAAAAATGAGGAACCCCGTAAGAGATGGCACCCTATACAAGAACCCCGAAGGGGCCAAAAAATGCTTCACAACAATAAAAGAAGGAAAAAGTTTATATAGGGGTGAGGCTCTAAACAATCAATTTAGAGTGCACCTCAAGAATTCACTAAAAGAGGTTGTTTTGAAGCCAGAAAATCCTCAAATTAATCATCTCGACCTCAAGATGTATGGACACAAGAAAGAAAAAATGAATTTCAAGTCTTAGAAATAGTGCATCTTGTAATGCATTTTCGGACCGTCAATTTTCAAGATTTTCAAGTGTTCATAGATCTGCTTGATCTACACTACTTTTGAGGTTTTAAATTTTATAATTAGGTATGAAAACAAATTTTCAGGCCATCACAAGGATTTCCAATATTGAAACAGCATCTTTCGACACTATTTGAAGGTGCGCCCTACTTTGATTGTTTAGAACCTCGGCTCTATACAAACCACACCCACAAAAGAAAAGATACTGCGGTGAAAGAATGTGAGAGTGGGGAGTACAAAATCACCTAGTCCCCTTGATGGGATTAAAATGGGTTCCCTCCCTAGCCAAAGTATCTGCTGCAGAATTGGCTTCCCAATAGATGTGGTTTCATGAAACTCTTAAAATCCTACAAATATGCGATATCGTGTAGCATACTTGGTCGGGTCTCCATGGGCAGGAAGTGGGATTGGAGGCCCAAGCAATCACATTCCTAGAATCCCCTTCGACCACTAGCTCTGGACTCCAAGTAGGGTTAAACTTGCGACTGCCCTCGAAAAGAGTTGAGTCAGCTATGCCTATTGGTCAAGAGAAAGATAAAAACATGTTGTCGTCGCTGGTGCTGAAGAGACCCCTTATGCCAGAGGGAGGGTTGCCAAGAGAGCAACCATCAAAGTTCAGCTTGGTATAGTCCACATCCGGAAGTCTCCAAAGAGAGGATCATGGATTCCTTGAGGTTCTCAAGACCAACATAGTTTGCCAACTGTCGTGCAGGTCCGAATAGGAGAAATCCTTAAAGGATTTGGGTTTTTGGCCCAAAAGGAGACCAAAGTTCTAACCTTATCTATCATGGTGGCAACATTGTTCTCTCACCTCTAAAAGTTCTGTTCTTTCTTTCAGTCCAAATTACCCAAATTATGGTGGCCACTGAGGCTCTCCAAAGGAGTCAAGATGCCTTGGGCCAAGCAGCGGAGAGAAGGCCTCAAACAGGCGGGGACCCAATCGTGGGGTCACCCAAAACCACTGAAATAGTTGAAGCAGGTCACTCTGTAAGGATCTTGCCACTTTGCAATGGATAAACAGGTGTTTGTTGGTTTCTTGGGCCAATATGCACATGACACCCCTATTAGGACAAGGGAGGCCCCTTCTTTGGATGTGGTCAATAGTCAAGACTCTCTCATAGAGAGCAATCCAGCAGAAAACTTGTACACTCACTGGCATGAAAGCGAACCAGACATTGGATGCAAAGACAAGGGGGGAGACGCAGGGACAGGTGGGTAAGAGAAGGTTCGAAAAAAGCAGGACACAGAAAATTCTGGAGGCTGCAAGTGCCCAGATGATATTGTCTTCCCAATTAGGAGGGAGAAAACCAGAGTGCAGAAGTTCGACCAAAGCCATATACTCCTCTATTTCATGATTGGCTAAGATCCTTCTGAAGTCAGGCATCCAGGGTCTAACAGACCCTGAGGTACTGAAGTTCTCGGCCACTGAAGATTGAGCGTCACAAGCAAGGAGAAATAAGTTAGGGAACTAGTCCCGAAGGGGGGTGTGGCCAATCCAAGTGTCTGACCAGTCTATTTCCTTCCCTCAGAAGAAAGAGAATGTGTTGGAAGGGAGAGGCTGCGGCAGTGAAGCACTTCCTCCAATAACCCGAGATGTTGCTGCTGACTCTGCACTCAGGGGTCCAACTATCAACACCGAAACAATATTTGTGACGAATGACTTCCCTCCAAAGGTGTTGGGGTCAGGTGGCAAACCTCCATCACCATTTGCCAAGAAGGGCAATGTTGTGAGATCTGAGGTTGTGAATGCCTAATCCACCTTGAGTTTTCGGCAAGCAACGCTTAGGCCACGATATAAGGTGGTACATTCAGCCGTTGTCCCCTGACCAGAAAAACTCTTGCATCATCCTATCCAGCATGGCCACCACCAAGGAGTGGAGGTGAAACAAGGACATCTGGAATACAAGAGTAGTGGCAAGGGTGGCCTTGATTAGAGTGAACCTGCCCGCCTTGGATGGGAATCTGCCTTTCCAACCTGCCAATCTCCTATCGAATTTATCTATCATGTAACTCCAGTGAGAGAGGGGGGGCATGCCAAGGAACAGGGGAAGGCCTAGATAGGCGATGGTAGTTCATCAACTTAGCAGCCCCATCTATCAGCTAGGGACTGCACTAAAAGCGGGTCTGTTCAAACCCCAGTCATCTTGGAGGCCATTATGAAACACTAAAGGAAAAGTAGGAGAGTATCGACCTGTTGAACCGATGAATAGCAAAAGACAAGTGTGTTGTCTGCATATTGGAGGTGGGATATGTTGGGACCTTCGTTACTAGATTGGAAGCAACTCAGAAGTCCAGCTTGGTACAACAAGAGATAAAGGAGCTCAAGATTTCAGCCACAATAGCAAAGAGGATTGGCAGCAAAGGGTCGCCTTGGCGAAGGCCTCTGGTGGCGAGAAAGAATCCTTTGGAGGATCCATTTATCAACACAAAGAAGAAAGGATTTGAGAAGCACCCCCAGATACAGTTCCTCCGTTTGGACCCAAAAGCCATTCCGCTGAGAATGTCATCAAGAAGCAAACAGTCAATGTGGCCGTATGCTTTCTCCCAATCTAGTTTTATGACTATGCCAGGGATCTTGAAGGTGTGTCTAGTATGGATACACTCATGGCTATGAGTTCCCCATCTAAAATCTGTCAGTCTTTGACAAAGGTCACCTGAGTAAGGGAGAGCACCCAATTGAGGACAGCCCTAAGTCTGGTAGCCAAGACTTTGGAAAGCATTTTGTAGGAGCTAGTAACTAGGCTGATGGGCTAAAGTCCCTAAGTTCCTCGACCCCTTCAATCTTCGGAATAAAAGCAATGAAAGTGACATTCATGGCTTTGTTGGCAAGCCTTCTGGAGTGGAACTCGGAGAAAAAAATCAAGAATATCAAGATGGAGAGTGTCTCAAAAGGTCTTAAACAGAGCGATGGCTACCCCATCTGGACCTGGCGCTCGATTAGGGCTCGGTTCGTTTATGGCACTGAGGATTTCATCTTCAAGGAAGGGGCGTTCCAGCCAACTAGATTTTTCAAGGGGAAGGAAAAGAAAGAAAGGTCATCCATCATGGGTCTCACTCCTGTCAGGGAGGAGAAGAGGAGGGAAAAGAATTGGACAGCTGCTTGTTCGATAAGCAAAGGTTGGTCGAGAATGATGTTATCCACCATGAGATGGATAATCGGGGACTGTATTTGAGGACTATTGATGCTTCTGATTATAGCCATGATGCCCATTACAAATTCCAAGTGATAAATAAGGGAATCAAGGAGGTTGGGGAGCTGAATGTCATACAGGTTGTCACAAATAATGCTACTCCTAATGTTGTTACTAATTTGTTGCACATAGCTTACCCAAGAATCTTTTGAACACCATGCGCAGCACACTGTATAGACCTCAAGCTTGAGGTTCTTCACGGTTTGAGCGAAATTTCTGGTGCAGTGAAAGACAAAGTCAGTAGACTTTCATTTATGGCCAAACTCTCATCCTCAGCATGATTTGTAGATTTACAAAGAAGAAAGAGATTGTGAGGCCTGGGGTCATGAGATTTGCTACCTGGTACTTATGCCTAGATAGCATACATTCGAGGAGAGTCCAATTGAGGGAGATGTTTACTTCGGATGAGTAGAAAGCAAGGAATGGGAAGAAGGTGAGAGATATTATCCTTTCTAAGGCTTTTTGGTGAAGGGTGAAGGGCGCTCTTAAGGTATTTTTTTTCTCTTGTCAATGTCCTACGCATGGTTGATAATGACAAGCCCTCTATGGGCTACATATATGAGGCTATAGAGAGAGCCCAAAATTTAGATGATGATGTGAGCTGCTATGAGCCTGTTTGGAAGATTATTGATGAGAAGTGGCATAGGCAGCTACATCAGCCATTGCATGCAGCTGTCTATTTTTTTAATCTAGTTTTTTTATGTTGATAGAGGAATATACATACATAAATGACACAATTATGATTGGATTTAATAAGTGTGTAGATGTGCTAATCCCTAACCCAGATATCGAGGATATTATATGCGCTGATGAGTTGATAAGTTACAAGTGCATATTAAAGTCTTTTGGGAGTCCAATGGCGATGAGGCAAAGGACCAAAATTGATCCAAGTCATAATACTCTTAAGTTCCTCAAGTTCAAGTTATATTTCATGTTTGTTGTTTGTTTTCCATAATCTACAATTCTATTAATCGTTATCTTAATATTTCATATATAATTAAATTTGTAATTCAAAATCAATTTGCAGCCAATTGGTGGAGCCAACATAGGTGTAGTAGTGCCCCAAATTTACAAAAATTGGCCATTCAGATCTCAAACCTACCACTACCTCGTCTGACTATGAGTGGAATTGGAGAACTTTTGAGAGGGTAGTTTGTATTATTAGTAATTTAGTGCTTTAGTAGTTATTAGTTAGTTAGTTAGTCTTAAACTCCTAGTTAGTTTACTTATGTCAGTTGTAAATTTGTAGTTTTGTAGTATTACTATTATATATTAATTAGTATTTTTATTAATTAGTTTCACTTGATTTTGTCAGATTCATACAAAGAAAAGGAACATGCTTGAATCAAAGAGGCTCAGTGACCTAATCTATGTCAAGTATAGTCGATACTTGAAAGACATGTTTGCTAAGAGAGACTCCCTCGTATCAATAAATTTGGATAATGCTATGGAGCGGTTGGTTGATGATGATGAGGTCAAGGGGCATGAAGGATTGACATGAGATATAGTCATGGAAGCCTCATTGACATCAGCCGACCCTCCTAAGGCCACTAGATCTTCTTCCCAGAGGAAGAGGTGAAAGCAGAGGCAGATTCAAAAGAGACATAGGAGGACGACCGTTCTGTCGAGGAAAGAGATGATTCTGATGATGAAGGCTTCGACTCCAATGCATATGATGCAAATGCAGATGCAGCTGACCCTGCTTTTCTTATGATGAGTGATGACTGACTATTTTGAGTTGTGGAGTATGGAGGAGTGTATGTGCAATGTGGACTTGTGGACTATAGACATTTGATGTGCCCTAAGTCCCTAACTCTTAGGTGTTATACAGTTATTTCTTACTTTCTTTCATTTTCTTGATAATGAATTGATGTGTTATCTTAGATTATGGACTGAATATGCCTCAATATGTATTTTTAAATTATTTACACAAAATCTGACCCTTAAAACAGCTTTTCTTTCCATTGGGCCGCCCAGGATCTATGCGTCCACCTATGCGCCGCCCATCGTTTTTTGAAACACTGGTATTGGATACTTCAAAATTTCCAGGAAAGATGACCGCAAATCACCACTTGACATGCATTGCACGTCATACCCAAATAATTACATAGAGGTAGTTTTTATTTTAGTTTTTTGCTTTATTTCTTCTAGCTTCAAAAACTGGAATGACAACTTGTGCAATGTGATCACATTGAGGGATGTGCCTCAATAATTAGAGACTTAGCTGTGAATAAATCTTGTTGACATTAAGAAGTGCTCAGGCTCTTACTTAGCTAATCGCTAAACCACGATAGATCTCTTGGCAACAAAGTTAGCATTAGTTCAGTTTTGGTTGAGAAAATGTAGTAAATGGCCCACTAATTATGGAGAGCTAGAAAAACTTCATGAGAAAAGGACATTACCTCACAATTGCCTCAAAAAATCAAATGTAAAAAACGACCATATATGTCCATGTTTTTAACTGAATTTCTTTGGGGAGGGTTAGTAAAACATTACTAAGTAAAACAACAAAAATTTCTTTGCAGAGGGTTGAAATGGCAGACCAAATTCCATAATAGGGCTTTGGAAGATAAGGCGCAAGACAGAGTAAAGTGTTGAGAGAGAGAGAGAGAGAGAGAGAGAGAGAGAGAGAGAAAGAGAGAGACAGACAGACAGACAGAGAGAGTTAAATGGGAATTGGTCCAAGAGCCAAACGAGAGAAGTAATAGAGAATAATTTGGAGGTAATAGAGAGAGTTAAATGGGGATTGGTCCAAAAGCCAAAAGAGAGAAGTAACAGAAAATAAATTGGAGGTAATTTTCAGGAACTGTTCCCAATGAAAAATGTTTTAAGGAAGTTCTTTAAGAACATCACTTGAATAATGGTATAATACAGCTGTATTTCTTTTCTGTCAAGGAAGTAAGTTGCATTGAAAAAAATCATCTTTCAAACTACTTTTAAAAAATTGAGTCTTTTGGGGAGGAAAAAACAAGTTTGAAACAAAGTGTTGCTAACTATGCCAGGGCTTCAATCTCCGAATTCGACGAGTCAAAAATCTCAAGGGGCCAAAGCAGGTTATAGTAATGAGCCATCATGCACCCTAAGGAGTCCACTATTTCCAAGTAGGGTGCGGTACTGGTTGAGCTACCATAAAAAATAAGTCGGACTACTCCTGGCACTAGATACCTCCATCACACTGTATTTCTAGGTTAGCAAGCTCTCTAGGCAAACGTGCTCCAGTTCTCAACTGAGTTCCTTTCCAACCAGTATAAAACAATGTTAGAATATTCTCTAGGACATTGGCACAGGTAGCTAGATCTGAAGATTTTGCCTATCTTTTTTTTTAATAGATATGTTATTCTATAAGTCATGCAACATTGAGTTAGCAGCAAATACCAAATTGATTCATTCAGATTATTACTTGGAACAATCAAAATAGTTCTGATAAAAAAAATTGTATTTTTGACATCTACACTCAAGTTTAGATGCAAAGGATGGTGATATCAGCACCTGTAGATGATGCATAAATGCCCTTAGGATCATTCTGACAACTTACTCCAAATTATTCAGATTCTTTGTATATGACCAGTTCATGGCAGATCGATCTGCAAGTTGCATGCGAGGTTTTAGAACCCACATTTAATGTAACCTGAATTTTTTTATGCAATTTTTGTAAAACTTCAATTGGATAAAATCTGCATATCATGACAGGCACAATATAATGGGACCAGCTATACCACCCAAAATAGTATAGGCATATGATGAAAAATAAAAGAGAAGGGGGGGAAGATAGAGAGAGAGAGAGAGAGATTTGGTGTCACTGATTGAGAAATTGACATGTGTAAGAGAAAAGGACTTATCACTTCCCAACATTCACAAATATAATGTTCCCATGATGAGAGATGGATAACGGTACCCTTTACAAATCATTTCTATGATGAGATAATGATAACCTTTACAAACAATTCCTATAATGTGCCAGCTTCACCCCTTGATATTTAATGGAACATAGGGCGGGGGGGGGCAATGCTCTGTCACTAAGTAAACAACCAGTGCAAAACCTTTCCTACACAAAAGAAAGAACGAGACAAGAAAAATAGAGGAGGAATCTGATACCTGCAAGCCAAGCAATCATGTAGGGTGACTTTCACTGGTTCTGATGGCGATTGACTCAAATTAGGTGTTGCTTTATCTTGATTCTGGAAAATAGAAAACCCCAGCCAAATGAGTAAAATTATAGAGACTAAAAAAGAAAAGCATCTTTCATTAAGAAATGGCTTTCACAAACTTCCAAATAATATTTGATTGAAGCTAAGCACCAGAATCATGGATATGAGCAGGGTGGAGGATACCACAACGTGACATCTAGAGTTCCCTTCCCCCTAGATTGCAAGTTAACATTAAAAAAAAAAAAAACAAACAAACAAAAAGAACCATGGTCTGAGAAGAACCATTGAAATCACAATAATTTCATTATCTACAATACAACTCATAAAAAACAGATCCAACAAACCAACAGCATTTCTTTTTCCCTTTCTTTGGGTCGTCTCCTTTTTCACTCTCATTTTGAGATTTCACATGCACGCGCGTGCACACACACACACATATATACAGAGACAGCCAGGCATACATGTATACATCCATAATGTATATATACATTCATACATATACATACATGCATCATGCATGTGTGGGTGTCTTATGTGCGTGTGTGTTGGAACCAATACAAAACTAACTAAAATGCCCATGATCTGATTGGTCTAGTTCGTATAGATAGCACATTGAACCTGAAAACCAATGGCTGAAGGACACAAGCCCCCTCACTAAACGAGAGCATTACAACCATGATCACTTTTACGCCAAAAAACAAGAACTTTAGTAAATACCTTATTTGCTCTTTTATTTTATATACAGACCACCAGCCATCTCTTCTTCCTCTCTAGGAGACCACCGGAATAAGGAATCATCAAACTCAACATAGATGGGTGCTTGCTTAGGGCACACCAAGGACAAATCCTACTTTCATTCTTAGGCACCATTGGTTCCGCCAACTCCACTCTTGAAGAAATATAGCTCTCGTAAAAGGCATTAAGCGATTCGACCCAACTTGGGGCACCTCTCTCATGGTTGAGGGTGACTCCAAAGAATGTAATCTAGGCCACTAAATCCTCCCCATCATTGGTGACTCAAGCACCTGTTTGATCAGATTTTCAATCTATGCAGGCCTATTCATATCTCCTTTTAGCTAAACCTACAATTGATGTGCGTGGTAGATGATGGAGACAATAAATAGCCACAAGTATCTTCTTTGGGAGCGATAGATTCTTCCTAATTTTCGCTCATATTTGGAAGATGAAAATCCTATGAGGGCTTCCAAGAAGAACAAGAAGAGCAAGAAATAGTTTGGATGCTTTTTTTAGTTCTTTTAAGCTATTTCAGATTTTTATTTTTTATTTATTTCATTGCTGGACCAGTTAGGGACCTTTTAGATATTTTAATTAAAGTACCTTTTGGTCAAAAGTTGATTGTATAGACATATATTGTCCAAAACAATAATTTTCCAATATAAATATGGGCATGGATGGGCTGGAGAGGCATTCAAGCATTCCTCTTTAAGAAAAGATAAAACTTTTTCTTGAGAAAAGAAGCCTAAGATTTGAGCCCTAAGTGGGAGAAAGCCTTAGGGTTTCTCCAAAATTTCCTTTGGCTAGGTGCTTTCTTGCCGATTTTCAAAGTTTCTTCAAGTTCTCTACATCACTAAAGAAGGCACGGCGTCAAGGAACATAGATAGGACTGCCACGACACATTTTAGAAGTGGCGATCCCAGTTTTTCCTTTTCAGTTCATGAATGTATTTTTTGGATCAAGCTTCTCTATTAAAATGGGGTGTCTAGCTTCTCTGTTAATATGGGATGTTCCACCCCTCATTTTTTGATTCTCTCAGTTTCACTCTAATGTATAGAGCTCCCAACTTGTGAGATGCCATTTTTTGACAATTATGCATACAAGTAATAGAAATATTAAGATTCTCTTAGAAAAGAACTCCATGCCTCCAAATATTAGGACACTTGAACAATCCAACCACTCCATCGAAGATTATTATGACACAATATCCACAAAAATATACTCCGTCAAAAAACCTAGCCAATCATGCACAGACAAGCACTTACCAGATATTCTGATAAGAAGCAAAGGCCGTAGCAACTAACAAGGAGAAGCCACATTTTCAAGGAAATCCTTGTTTATACTTTTGAAGGAAAACCAAGATGCCAGGCTTGGAATGCAATATGTTAGAGACTCAACCATGGGACCTTAATGCAATAATGTAAAAAACCTGACCAAAGCATACCCACCAGATTCCTATTTTCATTATGATGAAACCATGCATCAAATTAGTTACGTGTACAACTTTGAAGAGGAAAATATTAGACTCCCAAAGGACAAGTTTCAAGTCCAAATTCTTTCTCGATACAATTTGAAGACCATATACTTATCAAATACTAAGTAATGACACCCTTTGAGCAAGGTGCAGATACAGAAGAACCATAAACGGATTAACGCCATTGGAGCAAGAAGCTGGTGAACTGGATATATCCTAAACCTGAGGGGAAAACTCTGGGCATGGATTGTGCAATAATAGAAATAATCAATACTTAACAATTTATCAAATTAGGAAACTTTTTCCTTCCAAATGGCAACAATAAAATAAACATCTAATCTCACAAAAGAGAGTTACGTCACAATTCAGTTCAGTGGTCGTATTCAAAGTTGGACTTAGCTGGAATCATCGACAACTACCGAATCAAGCCCAAGCCCAAAAACCCATTTGGTAAATTAAATACAAATAACAAACGTCAACAATAAGTTATAAATAAATAAAAATGAGAGTTTTTCTTTTTGTCTTTTTTTTCTTTTTTCCCAATTAGCTTTGAGTGGTTCAGAATAAAAAGGTATAAGAGGTTAACTGAGTTAATGGAGTTTCTACCTCTCTGATAGAAACTCGACGTACTTCTTTACCAAAATAAATCCTTGATTTTTCATTTATCAACCACAATACAATATTTTATCCCCTCATTAACTGTTCACTTGAATTACCCGTTGGGTTCATTCCACAGATGCCAGAGGAAACAAATAAAGAAAGAATATTTCAGGATTACTAAATCAGAGAAAAACCTGCAACTTACTTTTCAGATTCATAAGGGAAAAGCAAAATGAATTTGGTAATATATGATGCAAACTTGGATTCCGGATTCAAGATAGAAAACAAACCAGTACGAATCAGAAAATAGAAAAGTAAACTATCGAAGAGATCAAATGAATTGAACGAATTCGTATGAATTCGCTTACCCTATCAGAAACTCTCTCTGGTTTAGGGGCCGGTTTGTAGCCCTTCAAAGAGACTATGCAGGACTGGGAAGGGGCAATAAAATCGTTGAGATCGCCAACCCTCAACGTGGCCGAGAACTTTTTTGACATCTTCTCCGGCACCTTCCCCTCCTACACAACTCACAACGAGCAGAGAGAGAGAGAGAGAGAGAGAGAGGGCTCGCTGGAAGAGAGAAGAAATAATTCCAGGAACCGAGAGAGAAAGATGTCGGTCCAGGTTTAAGACCGAAAGAAAACGACGTCGTCCCTCTTTGTAATTTGTGGTCCACAAAAACAACTCGGCCGGTGGTGACAACGCCCGGACATGGGTTGGGTTCGGTCTAGGTTTCGGACCCGTACCCAACCCGGGTCGGGTCCAAAACTTGAACCTAAAACCGTATCCAACCGGTTCAAAGTCTGGTTTGGTCCATTGCTATACACAGCTATTTTATTTATTTATTTTTTTTTATTTTTTTTTTTGTCACAATTACTCACAATTAGATTTTAAATTATTTGATTTGTCGTTTAATAGCTAAATGACTACGAATTTTTATTATATACGATCTTTAATACACCCAAACGAATAGAGCTTGAAATCTAATAATGAATAATAATCATACCTGAATAGCATTTGGGTTTGGATTTTAGACCCAAACCCAACTCGCCGGATCTAAATATTGTACCTATATCATACTCGTGTCAAAGTTTGCTACCTTGACCCCATAGACGCCCTCACGTTTTGAAAACAGGGATCGGTTCCCCCCTCCCCACATTTTATAGTATAAAAGATACGAAAGTGCTCCATTTTCCTCTCTAAAATGCCATTATGTAATACGAACTCTCACCATCGCTCTCTCTCTCTCTCTCTCTCTCTCGTTGCATTCAAGGGCGAATTATTTTAGAAAGGCAAGGAGTGGGATACCTATGTAATAGTGGGATGACTAATTGAACCCTTCACCCAAATTTTTTTATTGGAAAAAGTTTATATGAGGTTGCAACTTTATAATGTACAGATGCACCTCAAAAATCCATTCAAAAAGATAGTTTTAATGTTGAAAAACCCTTGATTGATCATCTCGACATCGAGATGTATGACCATAAAAAATAAAAAGATTTTAAACCTTAGAAATAGTACATTCTACAACATATTATCTACACCGTCTATTTTCAAGATTTTTATGTGTTTATAGATCTACTTGATTTTAACTATTTTTTAAATTACAAATTTTATAATTAGATATAAAAATAGATTTTGAGATAATCCTAAACATATTTTACATCAAAATTATATATCATAATAAAATTTGAAGCCGCACCTTACCTCTACAGCTACAGATGCATCCGTATGCCAACAACACCTTTTTTTATTTAATTTCGAAATACTCATAAAAGGGCACATGGTTCAATTCCTATACAACCTCGTCCAAAAAAAATTACAAATGGACAAAATGCTAAATACTTCATTTATTGTGGTATTTTAATAAATTTCTCAAAATAAATTAAATTACATGATTTCCTTATCTTGGGATAGGTGAGAGATTCAAGCCCATGATATTTTGAGTGGATCTACTTTATATTTCATACTATTTCAATGGTCCATTTCAATTATTTAAAATTATAAAAATGATACACTCAACCTATGGCTGGTTAAACTCATCGAACCCTAAAGAGAGAAAGTGAAGAGAGCACCTTCATTCGTTTCAAACTCATCGTTTACACTTCTGATATATTACAGTGGACAAAGTTGCTTTTGAGGGTAAATAATAAAATAATGACTAAGCCCCATACAATATTACAAAAAATAATATCTCTCTCTCTAACATGACTCAAATAGAGTGAGAAAATGAGAGACTTAACAAAATACACGGAATAGATCAATTATAATGGGATTGTCTACAAATAGATCATTTATTTTTTATACATGGAGGTCACCGTCATTATTGTCTCTTCAATTTCAAAATGTGTTGTCGTAAGAGCGTTATTAAATAGACGCAAAGTTTGAAAAACAAATTCTCAAACTTTGTAACTCACTCCAAGCCATCAAATTTGACATCTAATGATCGTGACCTCTATGTATAAAAGATAAATGGTCTCTTTATAAACAATTCTATATAATATTCTACCCATATCTTTTTATTTAAAAATTACCAAGATGCACATTACCATAAGTGGGAATGGAAATGGTTGAAAAATAGCAAAATATTAAATTGTTAAAAATTCAAGCACATTTTAATAAATTTCCCTGAAAAAATTGATACTCTCAACAAGTCAACATAAATACGTGTTAAGCCCTTTGCTTAAAAGCTAATGTGCTAGTTGAGCTGCTCCAAATTTCTAAAAGTGGCACTGAAGGATCAAGGTCAATGTTCACTACATATATATATATATATATAAATAATACACCTTATAAATCAATCATGAATAGAGAGGCCCTTGAATTTCTATTCATGAGCAAATTATATCCAATGTTATCTATAAAGGAACATGTGCTTGTACAAAAGTTCCTTTAACATATAAGCATGTCATTGTGTTCCTTAATCCCACTACTCCCACAAAGGTATGTTCTAAAAGAGAGTTCCACATCTCCATTACAAACAGATATTTACAAATATGATTAATTAACATTAATATGTTCGTGCATGGGCATATCATATGTATATTACATATGTTTGTCAAAGGCAGTATACAAGTTATGCATATGGGAATGTTTGCACTGAGACCATATATTTTTAGTACAAGAAGGCCAGAGTCATCTCTGGATTAGATTTGATTTTCGAATGCTAGGAAAAAAAGTGCACAAAGTTCAAGAAAAAATTATTGAGTATTTTGCATAATCAATGAAACACCATTAGCCATTTGATTCCACATTTGATGAGTAAAAATAAGAGTGACATCGTTGTATTAAAAATAAAAATATTGCATTTGGGTGTGCGTGGCCTTTAAAAGACTTAAGAGATACTGTATAAACATTTGAATAAATGAATTATAAACTCAGCGGGAGTGTGTGTCCTCTTGTAGACCATATTAGGCAAATGCAATTTGTCGATAATTAGGCGTGACGTGCTAGACCAGCTAAGTCGGAAAACCCAATATACATGGGCATAGAGATGAAACTGATGAGTGTTTTGTGGGTTAGTTCTTAATGATGTCAGAGGATGCATGGATGAATGTCGAGAGATTGTGTGACTCTTGTGTGTGATGAATAGTCTATAGAGAAATGACTAAAACCTCATCATTGCATCATCATATAGTATTCACATAGATATCCATACTAAGATAGTAATCTACCATTTAGGGTGAAACATATATATGTGCAAGAGATTACCCATATGCACCATAGAGTCATGGTTGTATCATGGTCTGTCGAATCATGGTTTGTCTTTAGGGGAGAACCTGAAATCCATATATTGGGATTACGTCCTCTAGCTCATTGATTGACTTTGGAGGTCCAAACATGAACATTTGCAGTGGATTGTGGGTTATGGAAACTGCTGGTTCACTTTGAGAAAGCTAGTATTGATTGTGATCCACAATTGAAGGTGGAGTGCTCCTATGCATTGATTAAATTCTATATCTATTCGAATATGATTCTCATCAAAATTAATTTAATTTAATTAATTTTATATTATTTGATTTTTATAATATTTATTTTAAATTTTTAAAAATCTTCTGATATTTTAATTTTGTCATTTGGATTTATAAATCAAGATAAATTCATTTCTAAAGTTTAAAATAAACTAAGAGCTTTAAAAAATCTAAAAATCAAATTTTATTGTTTTTAAAATATGTGGGACCCTTCATAATTGTTGAAGACCCATTTAAATCATGTAGGACAATTGGATGGGGCTCATGAGTGGTTGGGACAATTGGGTGGGGCCTGTGAGTGGGCACTAAAGAGTGGCACACCCCACCCATAGGGGATTGCATTTTCTTGCTAAATTTGGTGAGAGACATCTATACTAATTAACTTTCCATTTTGCGGAGAAACCCATTTGAATTAAGGAATTATAATATTGAGTTTTAGAATATCTTGTTAATCAAGAAGGTTTGATTTGAAAAATAAAGAATGAATATTTACTAATAAAGAAAGTAAAGAGATGATTTTTTTATTTAACTTATTTGATGGAAATATGATTAGGAAGGGGATGATAAGGTTCTAGTACAATCACTAGCATCTTGGATGGTGGATATAAAAAATGGATGGCTCGCATCTCTCATCCCACAGATTTCCTTAAATCGATGGTCAATATTTGGTCATATGATTTTACGGCAAACTCTAATGCATGAAAAATCTATAAAAAATATTATCCTCCTCTCTTGTCTCTACACCTCTTACTTATTTTCTCTTCTCTCTCTAAAATAGTATATCTCTCTCTAGGCTCTCTAAGGGGCACACCCTACATAAGTTGTCTCTCTCTCCAAAAAAACTAAGAGGCCATGCTCCACCCTACCCTACCTCTCTCTCACACATGCAAACTATCTTAAGGGCATGATGCAACCTAGCAAGTCTATCACTCTCGTAGGCTCTAAGGAGGTACGCCCAAGCTAGGCTAGGTTAGCTTGACTCGCACTCTCTCTCTCTCTCACACATGGGTTCTAACAAATGGATCACCCCTAGCTAGTAGTTTTCTCTCTCATTTTTTAGCTCTCATCTCTCATAAGCATCAAGTCAAGGGGTTTGAATTAGGCTAAACATTGAAGCTTTAGGTGGGTGGTTCTATATTGGGATCCATGTGCATGGTTTAGGTTTTGCCATAAGAATGAGAAATCAATAGATCGATCAATGATCCCGAGTTGAATACCATCGAAAGGAGGAGTCTCGGCATGCAGTGTACTAAGTTCGGTTGATGTAATATTTGGCATTTTCTTTTGTTTATTCCGTATTTATTTATTGTGTCTTTTATTCTCAACAAGCATAGGTTGTGTTTTTTATTTGTCATTGAAAGAAAGGTTATGATCTAGACCGTGAAAAAAAGAAAAAAAAATGAAAAAAAATATTATATACTCTGACTATATCACATGAGGCCTTATTTCAATTCCATCTTATACTATCTCTAAACATATTCAAGTTGTCTAATGTAAAACCATGTATTTATTATACAAAGAGGTCACTGTCAACTTTAACCATTAATTGTCAAATCCAATAGCTCAGAGTGTCAAGAACACAATAATTTCATCTAAACTCTGAGCATGGTCAATCTCACACCCCCAATCTCCCGATTTCAAATCTAAAAGCCAATAATGACTTGTAACCTCTTTGCACCAGTAATTAAAAAATTTACTGTAAAATTTTCTATATGCAATATGTCAAAAGCATCCATTAACCCTAAGATTAATCCGGCCACTCATTTTTTCTTAATAATCCATCTAAATATTGTGTAATACTAAATCCTACGGTCCCAAATCACAAACATAGGTAGATAAATAAAAGGTGAGTGGCTGAATCTATCACTTATATCTAACTGTTTATTTAAAAGCAGAATCGTTGTCGGTTGTCTCATTAGACTGGTCCTAATTGTTTTTATGCAACCATTGCCCTAAAAGTCGCTGTAACATGTGTTAATGCCTAATATTCATGAATTAATTCAAAGTTCTAGAACCAATGCAGATCTGATGATTTTTTATTCAGAAATAAAACATCGATTTTTTAAATTTTATTTTTCGAATAACCCCGACGGTCTTGAGTAATTGAGTTCCAAATTTTGAATAAAAAATCCATATCCTAAATGTTTTTAGGAGTTGCAAAAGCTGCACATCTAAACGCCACAGTTTTCCAATGGTTTAAAATGTACATAGGTGAACTCATGAGAAAGAAAAGCAGTACTATAAAACTAAGAGGAGGTATTATAAAAATCTTATTTATTATTTAATTTTTTGAATAACCACTATAAAACTTAGAAGCGTGACAAAAGCCACATGGGTGGCACTCTTTCTTCCTTCTATTAATCTATTATTCACTTTTAGATGTTTATTAAAATGTTGGTTATATAACCAATGAGTCTATGTATAAAGCCATCCACCTTAGTTTTTTTGAGGTAAATATTGGAGTAAGAAGCATGAAATATGCACAAAATGATGGCGCTTGAAGGCATTCATATCAAATGAGCAAGAAATCATTTCACACGATTGCATGAATAGCTTGATTTGGGCAATTTCGACTTTTTACACCAAGACTCCCATTATTGGCAGAGGGCCTCTTCCCAATAATAGCCTTGGCTCCAAGCTTTTCTCTGTAAAATGCCCAAAATACCCTTCTTGGAATGGGCCACATCGAGTTCCAATTTGAATTGTGAACCTCCCTCTTTGGTTTGAATTTGGTAGGCAAATGAAGGAGATTACATTCAAAGAGTGACATGGATACATTTGCTCTTGTTATTTGGTTTTCATGAGGATTGGGTTATCTTTGTCGTCTAAATCACATGGGTTATGTTAGGGTGCTCACACTATGGAGTAATTTATCAATGTATTCAACAATTTTTTGACACTTCTACACTCGTGTTTTGTATATGACGTATTTTTTTAATCAAGGTATTTTTGGTCATTAAAAGATATATTACGTCATTCACATAAGGTGTGACATCAGCACACTAGTAGCATTTAATGTTTCATGTGGGTGATATTACACCCCATGTGGATGCCATCACACACTTCCTAATGATAAAAAATACTTTTACTAAAAACAATATCCATTTACAAAACAATAATATATAAGTGTCCAAATTTGTTGAGTACCATGCTAAATTATTTCATAGTGTGAGCACTCTAACATAACCCAGTCACTAGAGTCACCATATATGAAATTTGGTGTTTAAGAGGACTGATTTTTCTACATAACCCCAAAAACCTTTTTTTTTTTATTATTTTGAGTGTGGTTAGTGAGAACCTGAATCACCCACTTTTGTTTCTTATGTGATCGCCACATACTGATGAAATTAAAGGAAAAGTTTTATAGGATGGTTGTAAGACTAGTGGTGTTGTATGAGGGATGTTAGACAATCAAGGAATAACAAGAATCTGAGATGATAATGTTGAGATGGATGAATAACAACGTAGGATAAAATTAAGAATGAATATAGTCGAGGGAACTTTGGGATAGCTCCAATAGGCGATTGGGTGAGGGAAAGTAACTTAGGTGGTTTGGCCATTTGCAGCGTTGACCTGGAACAACACTAATTAGGAAGGGTGATTTGGTTCAAGTGGAAGGCTTTAAAAGGGCAAAAGACAGATCCAAAAGGACATGGATAGATGTAGCAACGAGAAGAGACATTGTGATTTATAGTCTAAGTGAGGGTATGTTTTTTTATAGAGTAGAATGACAAAACATGAGTTATGTAGCCAACTCCAAATAGTTGAAATAATGCTTCAATGATGATGATACTTGTCCATTTCACTTTTAACCTATCAAAAACAAAAAAGAAAGAGAGCTAACAAAGCAAGTTGAGAAAAACAAACTATAAATACTAAGACTTGTAGTGGACAGATATGAATGTATAGTTGGAATCGTTTAAAATGGAGGTGTTTGCATCATTTATTTACATATATATAATGGTCACAAATGAGAGCAATTTTCCCAAAGTCATTTGAATTAATGTCAAGGTTGATGTATCGCGTCTCTTACCCAGTATCCGGACCCCTTGTAGGACTCCCTATAATTAGCCATTTCTTTATGCATTTGAGAGTAGGAAACTAAACTATTACATTTACATTGTTTATACAAAACACATGCACATTGTTGGGCTAAACTAAAAGCCTGGAGTCCCTAGTTAATGACTAAAATAGCCCAAATGTATATCTTGTTTTGTGGCTTATTAGCCTCTTATATTCACAACAAGGGCAGCCGCACCCTAGCTAGGATTTTCCTCATAAATCTAAGAAGATTCATTTGTTGATGCTCCTGAAAATTACATGTAAATAATGTGCAAACCAAAAGAAAATATGGGTTATGTCTCTTGATTCAATGGTTAGGGATAAAAAACTTGTAGCAGTGTAGAACTAAGATCTAAATTGCAAATCCTGATTTAGAAATAGAGAAACTTTTAAAAACAAATGTTTAATTGCTTTTTTTGAGCTATAAGAATACAATCATCATTAGAGCCTTATCTTAACAAGCATAAAAACTTGTAAGCTAAATTATCCTTAGTTATCAAGATAAATCTCCGGAACTAAATATATACTTGTGCGTTACTTGGGTTGCATTTTTTTGCAAAATTCAAGGTGCATTATATTATTTTTGTCCATAATTTTTGCAATTCAGATATTAAATTAAGTTCAAATTTAGAGTGTCACAAAGTTCACAACTGCTTGTTAGTTACTTGGGTTGCATACAATGAGACCATTCACCTATATAGTACAAGGAGGTCATAATTGCTTATAACCATCTCATATGAAATTTGGTAGTTTGATTGTATCACAAAGCTCAATAAAATTCCATTTGAACTTAGTGCTCGGTCAATAGAATAAATGGAACCACCCAAGTACACATCCAAAGGTAAATAATTAATTGTGACCACTTTGTACAAAAGATAAATAATCTCATTATATACTTTTCTTTTCATAAACCCAAACCACGTAAAAAGAGCACCAATTCTCATTGATGAGTTAGAAATAGTGAGTTGTTTTTTATGTTATGTTTTTACAGCAATTAATCTGAAATGAAGTAAATTATTTAAATAGAATATAATCATGAACTCATATTTATATTTCTAGGGATGCAAAAATACACACAACCCCTAAAAAGATAGAGCCTCGGCCACAAGGTGTGGCCAGATGTAGGGCTACCATGACTATCTTCATAACCCGAGATATTACGTGAGAGTGAAAGTCTAAACTTTAATTGGGGCATATGTGCTACCATCACGAACTCGAATCCAACCCCATTATCAGCCTAACCAGGTTTGGAATTGACATTTGCACAAAGCACCGACTTATTCGCACCAAACATAGTTATAAATGCATAAAATTATACAGTAGGATTTTTATTATAATTTTTACTATCTAAGATGATGTTTTTACACCCAAAACACAGTTAATTTTATTAAAAACAGGGTAGAATTTTCACCAAACACCTAGCAAAAAATACAAGAATAAAGAGCAAGAACCCCATGGTTTCCCTATTTGTCATTTTAAAGGGTCAAGTTGAGAAAATGGATTCTTCGAACTTTATAGTGAGTGCCAGTTAATGGCCTCGAGCCCGCTCTTTTTGACTTGAGGAATCCTTTTTCTCTCTCTTCCCAAAAGAAGAGAGAGGATATAAATATATGCGATACAGAGAAAATTGCAGAGAGAGAGAGAGAGAGATTAATTAATAAATTAGAGAGGGAGAGAGAGACAGATTAATTAATAAATTGGAGAGGCTGCGCCCAGGCCCAGCGACTGGAAGAGAGAGTCTTCAGTTTTGCTTGCTTTTCAAAGGGTAGGGAGTCTGTCTTCCCCACTGAATTACCAAAAAAAAAAGAGAGTTTTTGTAGAGAGAGAGGGAGAGAGATGGCTGAAGAGAAGGTTATTGTTTCTGGTGAGAAGAATGGAAGCCATTCTTCTTGCAGGTTTGGGGACATGGAAGCTGATGGGAACAAAAAAACCCCTGAATGTATTTCCTCGGTCCTCCCTGGTTGGTTCTCTGAGTTCAGCTCCATGTGGCCTGGTTAGTTCATTGTCACTCTCTCCCCTCTCTCTCTCTCTCTTTATGTTTGGGTTTGGATATTTCCTTTTATTCTCTCTATTTCAACTGTTATTCCATGATTTGGGTTTTTCTTCATTTGTGGAAAGTCATGATTTTTTTTTGCTATTGTATCGTTCACTGTGGTATCTATTTGGATTTTGCTTGATGGGTTTCTGTAGTTTCTACATGTTGTTGATTTTGCTGTGGTCCCCAACTGGGCTTTGTAGATGGAAACCACGAGGTCTGTGCTTTCATGGCGACTCAGATTTGGGTTTTCTTTAAATTGGTCCAGTATATGTTCATTGTGAATTTTTTCAGCAAATATGTTGTATCTGATGGTGTTAGTGTGTTTTTTTTAGCTTCTTTGTTCTGCAGATTGTGTTTCTTGTGCTTCAATTTGATTTGTTTCTTTGCTCCGTCCAAGCTTCTGGACCTCCATTTTTTTGCTATCGTTTCGAATTCTGTAGATATCTAAATAGGTTGCATAAGATTGTGTTTAGCTTGAATCAATTTTGGCTTTTTAGAAACTTTCATACAAGAACGGTGTTTGAAAGGAAAGAAAAAAGTTATTTCCTTTCAAACACTATCCTTGTATGAAAGTTTCTAAATTAATATACTTGTGTGGTTTTATGGGTGTGAGTTTCATGGGATTCATGTTTATGTGGTTAACTTTCAATTTTTAAAAATAAAATTGATTCATGTTTCTATGGGTTTCGGGATGCCCTCAATGTAGATATAGGTTGTATTTATTTGGGTTTGCTTCCTAAATGATCCTTTATTTTAGTTTTAAGGGTAATAACTTGTGGGTTGATTAAAGCATTGTGATTTTCACCTTCTATTGGTTTTCCTTTTTGCTATGATAAACAATGGCGACTCCTCATGGTGGCCAGGTTTGTATATAGTGTTTGGGGTTTTATGCTTTTATACTGTTATACTTGTCTTTGATGGTACTATTCATCCTGTTTCAAATTTTCATTTTCATCCCTTAAACATCTCTCTCTCTCT
>NW_006500340.1:1822792-1850940 GCF_000471905.2 Amborella trichopoda | reverse complement strand
GTTTTAGTTTACTTCGTATATTATTAGTTTCGTTAACGTTAGTTTTACTTTCGTCCTCCTACAGTTACCTACTACTATATTACTACTTATTTTACTTTCCTCCTCTCTCTCTCTCTCTCTCTCTCCTCTCTCTCTCTCTCTCTCTCACACACACACACACACACACACACACAATATGTTACTGATATTTCCATTGATATCTTCAGTGGGGTGATTGGCTTCATGCTCTGCTCCACTGAGGGCCCTGCAGTTGATTTCAGGCATCCAGTGAATATCCTTGATGATTGTGATGGCAAAGCAAAACAATCTTTGAAATTTTATAACTCTGATGTAAGTAAATTTAGTGGCAAATGCATCAGAATATTGTCATTCTTTTTGTTTCTTATTCCCAAACGAATTGAAGATAAAGATAAGTTTAATGTCTCAGAATAGGAACTCTTCATGTAATTGGGATTTTCTTTATGGGACATTTAGTAATCTTCTAAAACTCTCTTTTGAAGGAAAAGTGAAAAACAAGTCATTATCCAGTTGAGACATACATGTTTCAAACTGACAAGCAGACTCTGAATATGCATTGCATGATATTCTTTTTTGGTTAATCAAGAATACACTGATTAATTCCTTAGGCGGTTACTATACAGAGCCAGTTTCTTGAAGAAAAAGGACTCTCTCTCTGTCTCTCATGATCTTGTTTTTTACCTTACAGATTCATTCCGCGGCATTCTGCTTGCCAACTTTTGCAAAAAGAGCAATCTCAGCAAAAATCAAGCACATCAATTAGGCTGTGGAGCCAGGAGATATCAGAGTTGAGGGAAAGATTCTTTGTTATGATCCTTATGCTTTGTTACCCACCCCCCTAAGTAGGAAAAGTACAGTAGTTGATAAATACTGGTTTTACCATTTCCAGTTTGCAGTCACAAACTCAGATAAGATGTAACTCTAGCATCTCCTTGAGTGGGAGACTGCACGTCATAATAATTATAGTAATTGTTTTTATCTTTGCTAAAAGATGACTTTATCATGCATGCTAGAATATCTTTTGCACTTTTTTTTTTTTTCCTGTCATTTTTCTCGTGGTGGTTATGGGTTGCTGATGTGGTCTTTAAGAAAGAGAGTGCGTTGCTCGTGCATGACCTCTGAAAGATTGCTCCTAGAGACTATACACACTTTAAAAATATCTGTATTTTGGCCTGCACAGGTATTTTTCCTTGGTTGTGCTACGTATTATTTGCTTTGATTGATCAGCCAAACATGACTTTCAGTTCTCTCTTTCTCTCTCTTGTTACTTGATTAACCATTGATGGTCTCTCTCTCTCTCTCTCTGGTTTTCTCTGGTTCCTTTAGCCACTGATGTCCTCTTTATTCTCATATTTTTACCTTTCTGTTCATGGCATCCCCGTCCCATTCAAAAGCAGAATATAGGGGGAGATGAGGGGTTCAGAGGGAGAAGGTGATGAGTGGCTTTGAGTTTAATAAGAGAAGGGATGGAATGGGATGGGTTCTAGAGAGGGGAAGACGTGGGTTGGAGGTCTAGAGAGAGAGAGAAATGGGATGGTTGGAATGCAGAGAGAGAGAAGGAAATATTATAGTAATGCAGGGAGACCAAGGGAAAAAAATAAATAAATTAGAAAAATTAAAAATAAAAATAACGGTAAAAGAATAAATCATTTCTCAAGATCTACAAAGGAGGTCACTCCAAAAGATCTTTTCACTACCCGAAATCAATTATTGTTCTCTTCTCTATTTTTGTTCAATGGTTACATATTTATAGAACAAAAATCCTAAAATTTAACTGCGATCTGTAAGAAACTTTAATCAATATTAAATTTTAGCTCTTCATCTTCTAAGAATTAAACTTCAGCTTTAAATTTTCTACAACTAAAAAAAAACACAAATACCCCTAAAAAGAAAATCAGAAACTTAAAATAATTCCAAATTTAAAATCTAAAAAATAATAAAATTACAAATCTAGTACATTTTCTCTCAGTGTTGGGAGAAACCCGATCTCGAGCTTATAGAATTTGAAAAATTGCCTTTCTTATTTGATCTATACATCCTCTGTGATTGGATCGATATATGTTTATAAAACCATCAATGGTATGTGGATATCAACGCATAGATCTCAAAGCTTTGATAACAATTGATGTATGGAGGAGGGGTAAAAAAAATTAAGAAACCAGAAAAATCAAAAGACAAAAATGAATGATGAGAAAATGTATACTCTTTTAAGGTCTACAAAAGTGTCTACTTCAAAAGATCTTTTCACCAGACTCAAAATCGTTTCTTATTTTCTTTCCTATTTTTGTCCAAGAGTTATATATTTATAGAACAAAAAACCCTAAAACATAACTTGCTTCCCAAAGAAACCCAGATCAATACTAAATCTTAGTCCTTCATCTTTAAGAATTAAGCTTTCAATTCTATCCCCAATTTTCAATAACTACAAAAAGCCACAAATACCTCTAAAGAAAACTAGAAACCCAAAATAACTCCAAATCTAAAAATCAGAAAATAGTAAAATTAAAAAAAAAAGAATCTATCAAATCATGAAGGCTTGAAAATTATATTGTTGTGAAGTCGTATTGTCTAATGCATACAAAGAATGATGAGAGACTTGAAAATTATACTGCTTTGAAGGCATATTGTATGATGCATATAAAGAATGGGGACTGATGTCAGATAACAGTAAATGCTGAATCATCTGAATTGAACTTTTTTTACAAACTCAGCAAAAGATGAAAAAAGCACTACTGTCACACAATCACATGAAAATCTCTGTTACATGCGTATTCAAATACATACTACTGTGAACTGTAAAGCAAAGCCTACCTACTTGCATGTCAAAATTGGTGATGCATTCCCAAATACCTGTTACCCCACATATAAAACTACCAATATTGGGCCTTTGCAACCCCAAATAGATAACCGTTCTTCTTTCGTTCTCTGTTTTTCTAAGAGTATACTCTATGAGAAGAAAGAATCTCTCTCTCTTTCACACACATATAAGAAATCAGAAGTCTCATATTTGATTAAATCTCAATAGTGCAAAGACTCAGAGTCTCATATTTGATTAAATCTCAATAGTGCAAAGACTCGGAGTGGTGGTTGTTCTGTTGTTTCCTTTTTGTTCACTGAGATGCACGGGCCACGGAGTTGAAAGATCTGCCTCTTCTCCAACTGCTGGCTGAGGAGGATCTCTCCAGCAAATTTGATCAGCACACCAGAAGCCGTAAGAACAAAAACATATTACCACTGCAATAAGTTTTATAGATCCACTCACTCCTGATCTAACAGATTTCCAGTATATACAAGAACAATTATGTTGAGGAAAAACAAAAAAAAGAACAAAATTGAACAGAGTTTGATGGACTATATTATACTATGAGAGAGAGAGAGAGAGACCTACCCTCATAATCACTTGTAAATGTAAGGGCAGGGTGTTGGTGTATCCTTGGATGCCCTAATCAGACCACCTTCAAATCTGTTATAACTTTTGGAACTCAAAATTCATGGATCTGAGGCAGAAATGAATTTGCAGTGATTTAAGATGTATTTCGCGGAATGAGTTGACAGACTCGCCAAATCTTTTTCCAATGTACCTTAAGTTCTTTTCAACAAGTTCTTTAGAAGTCGAGAGGCAAATGAAGATGCCGATGGTCTTGGCAAAGGAGGTGTCCATACTCCTTCTATATTGGTTGTTTCATTTATGTAATCTTTTGTTTTTGATTGAACATCTTGTACTTTACATTTGAATCAATGACAAGTCATACCTTACCCTTCAAAAAAACGGAAAAAAAAAACAAGTTCATTAGTAAGTCAACCACAAAATGGCACCATGAATGATGGGAACTTGGTCCGTCCACCAACTTCTTGTCAATATCCACATGTATGTCTCAATGGCCATTTACCGTGCAATTTCAGAACATAAACTTTTAGATAAAGAACTTGTACCAACAAACAATTTATATATCCTCATCGTCTGTATCCCCAGATGAAAAAATATGCCAGTGGTGTTTGTTTAACCCCAGTTTTTGCACACACATTTGTCAAACTCTCGCCAATGTTCATAGAAAGAAATTTGAAAGCGAAATTTGTGAGGAGAGAGATATTTTATGCAGTGATACATGGCAAATAATCTCAAAATGATTTTCTCAATTAACCACCCTCAAAGTTTGGGATCAAATATATCTCTGTCATTTTGAGGGTAACAAGGACATATTAGATTTGAGGAATATGCAAGAAGAGTGAGCATATCGGATTTATCGATCCCAAATAGTTGGGAAAAGGTTCGGATGATGATAATGAGACTTATGAGGTTTGGCTACATTGCACCACAATGTTGATAGAGGACTTCATTTCTCAAAAAAAAATGTGGATACAGGACTTAGATTTTCAAATATTGGAGAGCTTGGAATACCAATTGCCGAATAGTGTGTAGGGGAACCCTGCCTTCTCTGATCCATTCGACATGGGCAATCCCATTTCCGTTTAGACGCACCCAGCAGAGCGGCAGAAGATTCCAGCCAAGCTTATAACTCATTAAAAAAGCGAAGTTTAGGCAGAAAATCGAGATGCGGTCGTTAGACCCTCAGACTTGGGGTCCATTGGATAAAGTGCAGAAAATAGCAACATCATGTCCAAGTTTGAATCCTACCGCTGAACTTCTGAGAGAGAGAGAGTGAAAAAGAGAGCTCTTTCCTTTTTCTCAAGGGTCAGAGAGAGAGACAAAAAGAGTCGAGAAGGAAACAAAAAAGATGGAGATTGTCTTCCTAACTTTTCTTGGGTTGTGAAAGCCAATGTCTATGTCATGTGAGTGAGAGAGAGTCTCCACTTTTTCATTCTTGACAAACAGAAGCATCTCACATCAAGCACAAAAATAAATGGTCACAGTAGAAAATACAACACAAAGGCACTTTATGGTAAGGAAAATTTTTATATAAGGTCGAGACTCTAAACAATCAAAGGGCATCTCAAAAAATTCACTAGAAGAAGTCGTTGCGATGCCAAAAACCCTTAAATCCCATCATATCGACCTTGAGTTATATGAATGTTAAAAAAAATAGACGAAGTCTTAAAAATAATGCATCTTGTAACGCATTGTCAATTTTCAAGATTTTTCAAGTGTTCATAGATCTACTTGATCTACATTATTTTTGAAGCTTTAAATTTTATAACTAGAGATGAAAATAAATTTTCAAGCCATCATAAACATTTTTTGTACTCAACTGCTATCTTTGAACATTATTTAAAGACGTACCTTACTTTGAATTATTTAGAGCCTCAGCCTTGTATAAACCGATGAGTATTATTACTCTTGTTCCAAAAGGAATGGAATAGGGAGATTAGATTTTCTCAGCTACAACAATTTTCTCTAATTATAGTGAGTGCCCTTTTAGGTACAGACGGCAAACAAAATGCGGCCGCATGAGGAAAGGTGCACCTCAAAGAACTCACAGGAGAAGTTTGTTCGAATACTAGAAAACTATCTGGGTGCTCAACTCGGCCTCAATATCGATGCATATGAAAAATAGTGATTTCAAGTATTAAAAATAGTGCATATTGTGAAATGTTATTTAGACCATCAATGTTTAAAATTTCTATGCATCTATAGATTTACTCAATAGATAAATTTTTAGATATTTGGATTGCATTATTAGGGTTAGAAACTTGGAAATAGAGCTTCATGCTAAGTTTCCAACACCAAAACTACATCTTCTGGTAGGGTTTCGAGGTAAACATCATTTTGATTATTTAAGATTGACGTTTAATATACCATTTTGTTTAATCCTAATGTTTGTAAACACATCCTCTAGACCCTTAAGAAATGCCCTCAGGAGAGAGGTGATTACATTTATAAAGAGAGAGAATGTTTGTGTGTGGAGAGAGAGAGATGAAAGGACATAAATGCCTAGTGAGCTCAGTACTCGATAATATATACATGTACTGTACACAAAAAGAGAATGGGTGATCAGATCCACTGTAAAATAATTTTAGTTTATATTGTCAAATTTTAACACATTGTGTTTTCAATTATATAGAATTCTGAGTTATATTTATTATTTCTTTATTGGCAAAATATGGAGCCTGTTGCAAATTTTAGAGTATCAAAATACTAAGAAGAACAACGTTTATGAGGAAAGGAAATGGAAATAAAACTCATCATTACCGTATGGGGAAATTTGTATAGTCTATAATGGCTTAGGCAAAGAATATGACATCCACTTCAGCCACACCATCTTATCAACTTAATCACATAATGGACGTTTCAAAAGAGAAAAAATTTAAGACTTTCCCTCAACTTGCTAAACAATGAATAGTATTTTTTAGTTTCAATCCTTCAAACAAAAAAAATTAGGGGCAAAATAGTTGTATATAAAAATAAGGGATTGTATACAATGAGACCATTTACCTTTGGTACATGGAGGTCATAATTACTTATAACCATTCGATGTGAAATCTGATAGCTTGGGTGAGTCATAAAGTTCGAAAAAATTTCTTTTGAACTTGAGCTTGGTCAATAAAATAAATGCAGCCACCCAATTTCACATCTAATGGTCAAGATTGTTTGTGATCACCTTGTACCAAAGACAAATGGTCTCGTTACATACTTTTCCATAAAATAATTGTTGTTTTAACTTTTTTAAAGGAATTTAAGAAAGTAGCAATAAATGATTTACAAATTTTTTTACACAACTCATAATATTCATGAACATATGTTTTCCTCGAGTTCATTAAGAAATGATTAATATGATAATTGTTGAGAAGGTTTGAGTTAATTTAGCTAGACATCATTAGTGCAAGTTATGCTGAAGTTCTTCTTGGGGCCTTATGCTGCAACACATTGTTCTTGGGTTTCATTCCTACATAGGAAAAATAACTCTTAAGGTAAGTTTTGAAAAAGGCCTTAAATCATAACATAAGGGAAAGTATTGATATGACCATTCAACTTTTTATAAGAAGATTGCAAGGACCCTTAGCTATCAAATGTAAAAATGTGTGGTTTGGTGTAGCGTTGGTTGCACTCAAAGTCTAAAAAAAAAAATTTTAAGCCTCATACACAAAAATAATACATCTTTAGCCACCCAATTTTATATTTGATGCGTAAGGGTGGTGTCCTTCTAATACCAAAGCTAAACGGTCTTGATAGTATATAATTTCTATTTTAAAAAAATAGGAACTTGAATGCAATTAGAGATTGTTATTATTTTTTTGACAATAATGCAATTTGAGATTGTTCAAAAAAGAAGAAGAGATAAGTAAGAAATTAGAGATTGGCAATTTTGACAAATAATTACTCCAATTTCCTCAAATTTAAGACATTTTTATGAGTATTTGCTTTCAATAAAAGCTTTACTCAAAAGGCTTTTGATTAAGGCTTAAGGGGGAAGTTACCTTCTTAATTAGAGAATTATCTTTCAGTTCCTTGTAATAATCCTTTATGAGGTGTACTAGGTAGATTTTATAGGATAGGGTTACACAATGTAATTTGTATACTGTCATTCTTATTGGCATTGACTAATGGGAGAAATGATGTGTCCTAGGTCTTCCCTGAACTGCTAAATGGCTTTAGTTCAATTGCACCAATGATCTGAAAAATAACATAGTCGACTAAAAATCGTCCGAATTGTCAAGGTATAGAACCTCAGTGACTTTAAATGGAGGAGTCACCCAAAAACCCAGCAAATCTCCTTAGTCTAGTCCCTATTGCAATTTCCCTTGGAGAAACCTTTCAGTTAGACCTTGGAGCCAGTCTCTCGCTTTGTTGATTCTCTCCCATACTCAAGCTCCAATGCCTGATGAGTCTCGAATCAAATCAAATCCTCATTTTAAATTTAAAGGCGAAAAGGTATACAACGTAAATCTCCATTTACAATGGATCGTCTCAATGTAGTTTTTTATGTGTCATAGGTATTTTTCCAAATTGATCAACCATTCACTTCATCGACTTACTCCCATTGACTTGCTGCTCCACTTTGAGCGACTTTTCACGCGGACTCCAATTGCCTCCTCAAACTTTCAAAATCAAGGACTTCAATATTTTGCATTTAATCGTCCCTTTTACCATTTATTTTTATTTTTAGTTTGTCAAGGTTGCAGCCTAGTGACTACGAATACCAACTCAATCATGATTATGGAGGTCAAGAGGATACCTTTGCACAACAAAGGATCTTCTCTGATCGATCTCCAATATTTTTTTTTTTAAATGTACTAAAAAAGTTACCAAAACATTTTAAATATGATATAATCTACAATTCACAATCATTTAAATTATAAAGGTTAATGTTAGTGTGCCTTGTGATGGGTGGATTTACTGAGAGTAATGATCCTATGAGACCCTCCCACACCCATTTGTGTAAGACCTCAAAGGATCACCATTAAATTTGGTACAGATCTTTAAAAAAGTTATCACATGGGTGTAGGACTTGACTTTTCTAGAGATCTGTGCTAAATTTAATGGTGATCATTTTGGATCCTATACACATGGGTGTATGAGGGTTTTACAAGGTCATTTCCCATCTACTAAATATGAAATTTATTTTTTTAAAAAAAACTACTTTTTATGATTTCTTATTTATCTAAATAAGAGTATTTCTCTAAATATCACTAAAATACAATAATTACCTTTGTCATTTTCATAAAAGATAAAGTTGGAATTCTTGCTAAAGGACAAAAATATTATACAAATAAAATTTCAAGACACTAACTTCTAAAATACTATTGTACTTTTGTAAAAATTTATAATTTGTTATTTCTTAATAATTAAGTTATTTATTAAAATAATTTATTTTAAACAAAATGACTTTAAACCCATCACAACTTATTCGAATATTAACCTTTATATTTTGAGGGATTGTTAACTCTAGACAAATCCTTTAAATATTTATTTCCTTGTATTATCTTGTATGTCTCACTGGGGGCTTCCTCTTCCTCTTGAGTGTCATGTAAATTAGAGGCAATAACTCCAATTTTCTTTTCGGGTGCCTTGAATGAGAATATAATTTGATCAATCGATTGCTTTCCTTGACTGTGATGATTGTTTTAAATAAATATTTAGGCTCCTTAGAGTGCGCTGTGGTTTTTCTTGTGAAACTAGTCTTAAGAGTTAAGATTGATTATTCATGTTGACTTATAATATGTTTAAGCCCTTGACTAGATGTCAAATTCTCATTTGCCTACAAATGAACAAATATGCTTTGCAAATATTAGGTCCTTAGATTGAAAACTGTGACATATTTGCCCTTAATATACCCATCAAACTAAATTTTTAGGAGCCTTTGTGTCCTTGTGGAGGCATAGTATATTTTACTCCCTTGAGGAGACGATATAATTGGAAGGATTTTTTTATCTGAAAATTTGAGATCTACTTGGAAGCTTCTTGATGAATATTCTAGAAAATAAAATATGATTTGAGGTCCTAAACTACTAAAATTGATCATCTGGGGTTGTATCTACTCAATCTTAAGATGCTATTCTCCTAAGAGCACATTTATTGCATACAAAACACCCACACACATACATGAGACTGGTCCAAGGTTTAAGAGGTTACATCCTAAAATTTGGGTCCTAATAATTCTCTTGGGGTAATAAGGTTCTGATAGAGGCAGTAAATGTAAGATGTACTCCCATGGGGGCATCTAATCTATTTGGCTGCTCTAGCTTTGGAAATCAATCATAGGTTAAAAAACTAAAAAGAGTAGAACATATTGAAGAATGCAACCTACTTGGGTCAAGGAAATAGATCTTTAAATGGTTTAATCACATAATTTGTTTATAATCTGGAAGAACTAATAACCAATCATAAAATAAAGGCCTAACCACCCTTAAGGCTCTCATTGTTGCTATTGCTAAGGATAATGATGATGACAAATACAAAAACTCTATTAAAATATTTAAACCATATAAACAAATCAATGAGGTGGTTATATCAATAATTTTAACCAAAAGCAGTTACTTTATAAAAAGTATTGTTTATACTCGAAACTTTTGGCAGAATGATATCATTTTCGCCTGTTTTTTGGCCTAAACTAGTCAAGATCAGAGTGATAGAGAATGGATCCTGACGAATTGCTCTCAGGGCGAAAGCTAGGTCAAACGGCCCTCTTTTGTCCGGACGGCCAGCCCTGAATTGCCAAGTCTGAAACCAGTTCAGAAATTTTCGAAAATCAAGATAAAAGGGGGAAAGATTTTATCTTAAAAAGGTTCAAAACATAGCAATACCGAAAACGAAATTAAAATGAACAAAATGAAAGAACCCGAGGTTGATCCCCAGGGCCCAACACCTGGAGACGACGCCAATTCAGGACCAATTCAAACATTACTTCTCCTGAGCTGTCAGAGATTTGCCAGTTGAAAGGGTGATAGATCTATCAGGTCGGGCAATTGACGAGCATGAAGAGAGCCAGGGGTCTGGCTTTAGTGGGTTCTGTATATAAGATAAGTGTAGGTAAGATTCTGGGTGTAGGGAGGTCTGGAGGGATTTTGGGATGACAATCTTAGTACTGAATTAGCTTAAAAATCAGGCAACCAACTAACCAACCCCTTGTAATGAGAGGTTCTAGCTCCAATTTTTAGGCGAGTGTTATATTCAATCATCGTCCAAAGTTTATGGCTGGAATTTGGGCCGTTCATGCAGCCAACGTGACGTTTACGCTCGTTAACGCAAGTATTGGACCCGTTCGTTGTAATGATTATGGGTCATGTCGCTGATATTTTGATGTTACGGCCCACATGATTTTGGGCGGTTCCATGCTATGTTCACAACAGAAATGTCAACGGCATTGCGGTGTACTTGATATTTCATTTTGGCCGTTTTGATCTCCAAATGAGGCTGTCAGTACTCATGGTGGAGATCCCACCGGTCATGATGGAGCCAACTTGTTATCTCATAACTTGTTCTTGGGCAGTTGCTTCAACCAATTGAAGGTCGCTAGATTATCTAACGGACTTGCTAGCTTCGTTAATACTAATGACGAATAATCATTAGTTGTCAGTTTCCGCATTTCCATGCTTGGCGAATGACAGTTACTTCAGCCAATCAGAGGGTGGCGAAATTGCCACCTTCGTTCATGTTGCTTGCGGTCACTTTTCAGGTAATGATTACTTTTTTTTTATTTTGATGTCAGGCGGTTAAACCACCTTTCTTGGTCAATCAAATCTCGATGCGATTTAACAACATTAACATTGGCGTTAACAATATTGGAACGATCATTGCGCTTGGAATCGCCTTAGGACGAAATTGGAAACCACGTTAGTTCTCTCTCTCGCAGCTACTTATCTTAGGCCCGGATTTACCCCTTTTTGGCCCCTTTTTCTTTCTTGGAGGTTTGTTGAGCCTGCTTTACTGAATTATGCACTCTGCTTATGGTTTTTATTGGGTATTTGATGTAGATTTCCGTGATGGTTGTCTTGGGGGTTACGGGTCCACATACAGTTTTTTCAATCGGGATTGGGGTGTCTACAAGTATTTCACATGAATGTTTTCACATGAGCCTAATAATCTAAATACTTCTTCTTTGTTCTGAGTTCTAAATCTAAAACAAGTTTTTGGTTAGTGGGGGTGTTGGGGTTATTTAACCCATTAAAGTCACCATGCTAAAATGAATAAACATGCCCACCTTTTTCTAGTTCCCAACCAAGAAAATTAACTTTTTTATAGAAAAAGCGTGTTTTGTGTTTGAAACTTGCGACACTGGTAATTTGTCTCAAATAACTTAACTTGTTTAGGGTTTCAAATCAGAACAAGGGCTACTAGGCATTCTCTAATAAAATGTTAACAAGGTGCCCAATTGAAAATAATATAAATAGTAACAACTTTATTAGTAAATACTGTGACCATTTTATTTGATAGTTTCATTGACTATTTTATTTATAAACAATACTATTAAGGAAAAATATATGATGCATCATGACATACAATTCAACTCTCCAAAACATCAAACATCCATCTCTAAGATGTATTTAAAAAAAGGGAAATTTAAGAAATACTAGAAAATATTTGTGGAATTATGAGATGCCCCATATTTTCCCAAACCTTACATAGAAGTCATATTGTCTCTTTTTTATTTATTTATTCCAAATTTTATCTTCTAATGCTGTAAATATCAGACCAATTTTTATTTTTTATTTTCTAAACTATATGGTTATCTGATAGCTTAGGGGTAAGTCCGATATTTAAAATATCATATTACTATAAAGGTGGGTTGTTCGATCTCCATTATATTTGGGGATTGTCTACAAAGAGACCATTTATCTTTATTACAAGGACGTCAGAACTATTCCCACTCATTAGACTCACATTGGATGGCTTAAGGTGAGTCACAAAATCCGATTTTTTTTTTTTGAACTTTGTGTCTATTCAATGATACTCTTTCAAATACTCATTTTAAAATTTAAAGGACAAAAATGATTGCGACCTCCTTGTACAATAGGTAAATAATATTTTTATATACTTTTTCTTATATTTAATCTAGAAAAACAATTCCATTGTAGGTGTCTTCCTCTATTTTGGGACAGCCGAATGTTTCAAATATTAGACCAAAACAATATTCTTATTATTTGGTTTAATAGCGGTCCAATGTTTGAATTATCGGACTGATTTTGCTTTTTAATCTATATAGTTGGTCCAACGTTTGAAACATCATACTATTTTTTTCTATTTTTTTTGAGAAAGAGTTCGTCTCATGGTTTTTTCCTATTTTTTTAGAGAGAGTTTGTCTTATGGCTTAGAGAGATTTTGAGATTTAGAGAGAAAGATTTAAGTATTAGAGTGAGAGAGTGGGAGGAGCCAGTAAAAGAGCAAGGGGAAGTAGCGGCTGTCATCATCGTGTGGACATGGGTATGCATGCTGCCTGCAATTCTCATCGATCCATCCATGGCCATGCAAGTAAACTTCTTTTTGAAATGAAAAAGAAAAACTCAAGGAATAAGCTAGTCAAATGTCTGAAACATCGGACAAGCTACTTTAACAAAAGAATAAGGCTTGGAACTTTCATATATCAGAGAAAGCGATAATTAAAAACTTGCATATCTCTTGACAACAACAAAAATCAAAGCTTCCATCCCAGTTGTTTGGTCGTTTCCTCATCCTCAACATCTCAAGCTTAATGTTGAAGGGGCTTCTTTCCAAAACCGGGACAAGCCAGGTAAGGGTGGGGTTATCAGGAATGGCGATGGTATTTTTATTGTTGCTTTTGCCATCCCCTAGGCATTGAAACAAACAACTATATGGAATTTTAGGCTTTAGAATATGCATTAATCTAGCCCTTGAACTTCAATATTTTCCTTTTCAAAGTGAAAGTAATTCGTCATTGCTTCTAAATGCTATTCATGGCACCGTAGGGCTTCATGAGTACTTCCCACATTAGTAGCCAACTGTTGTCACAAACTTTTAAATTGTTGGTGTAGCATTTTTCATATCTACCGTGAAGCTGACATGATAGCAGATACACTTGTTAAGAAGGGATAACTCTCTCTACTGTTACAGTTTGACGTGCTAAATTTCATTTCTTTGCCTTCAGCTCATCATTTGGCTGAATTGCCCTATGATACACTTGTTAAGACGGGATAACTCTCTATGTTTGAACAACCCAATTTTAAGGTGATCTCGATGTGTAAAATATCAGATTGGCTCTAAATTTACCAACCACACAATTCTAAAGAATAAAAAAAATAAAAAAATACGTTTAATATGGAAAAAGAGGCAACAAAATTCGTGTAAAATTTTGGAAAAATATGGAGCATCCCAATACCAAAAAATATTTTATGATAGTTTTGTCCATAAAATAATATCCCTACCAAAAACTACAATGAACAGTGTCAAAAAGAAAAAATTTCAAAAGTACAATGGAAAATTCTTTAAATTATTTTATTTCTTCATATCATGTTGTCAAAACTCCTAAAATTGTGATCTAAAAGCCAACCCTAAAATAAAATTTAAGGGGGGTCATATTTAATTAAAGAGTAATGATCATATGAGACCCTCCCACACCCATGTGTGTAGGATCCTAAATGATCACTATTAAATTTGGTTTAGATCTCTAAAAAAATCAGTCCTAGATTTGTGTCAAATTTAATGGTGATCATTTGAATTCCTACACATATAGATGTGGGAGGGTTTCATAAAATTATTACTCTTAATTAAACCGCACATTTAAATAGAGGATTACTCTTAATTAAACCTCACATTTAAATAGAGGATGCACATGACTCATCAAAACCCTATCCTACCAAAAAAAAAAAACAAGAAAAATTTTGCATATTGGAAAGCTTTTATGATTAGCCCAGTTCCCCTTATTCAAGGGAACACTAAGGGCACTTCAGATATTTTTAATCGAAAAAAAAATGAAATGAGAGGGGTTTTATTGTGGGGCAAGCTTTGCATAATGCCACTACTCTCTCTCTCTCTCTCTCTCTTCCCATTTCTCTCTCAGATTGATCCACTTCCCCAAACTGGGGTTTAGCAGCGTAGTTTCTAATCACTGATGCGAATCCTGATTCATGTGGAAAACCCTAATCCTTCAAATCACAGATAAGTGGCTGTCTACGTTCTCTAAATCTCTAATTTTTTTTATTTCTCTGTTACTCTTTCCACTGTTTCCTCATCTTTCTCTCTCTGAACATCTGAAACCAATACTCGGTTTCCCATTTTCTCTCGCTCTCTCTCTCTAAACTTTCGAAACCAATCAAGGTTTTTTCACTCTCTCTCTCTCTCTCTCGCAGAACATCTGGAACAATCAAGGGTTTTCATCCTCTCTCTCTCTCTCTCTAAATTTCTGAAACAATCAAGGTTGTTTCGGTTTTTCTCTCCGTTTTTCTTCTACTGAACATCTGGACCTAGACAAGGGTCTTTCCTTTTTCTCTCTTTTCTGCCCCTTTCCATGGCTTCGGCTGGAAACCCAAATCAAACAGGAGGCTTTGATGTTCAAAAACTTTTCAAACCAGGAAACCCGTCAAATATGAACCCTAATCAACCCTCTGGTTATAACCCACCGCCTTCAGCTCCATTTCCACCTCCTTTTAGCTCTCCCCAGGTCCCAAACCTCCCAAATTTACAGTCTGGTCCTTTCTCTTACCCACCCCAAAGCACCCCATTCCACCCTTACTTGCATTATCCCCAAGATCAGATTCCAAGCTCTCAACCAATTAGAACTCCAAATTTTCAGAATACTCCACCTTTTACAAGCTCCCCTTTGCCCCCAATTCACCCAAACTTCACTCAACCCCAGTCTGGCCCTAACCCAGGTGCTAGATTAATGGCACTTTTGAGTACCCACTCATCAGGTGAGCCTCTTGGTCCCACAAATTTGGAGTTACCCCATGGCCCAATATCCTCTGGTGATAGCAATTTCAATCAAACTACTGCTTCTCCTCAAATAGGTTCGAACATTTCAAGTCCTCCACCTGCTCAATTTCCCGCAATTCCCACTGCTCCTCCTGTTAGTTTAGCCCCTCCTCCAAATGCCCAACCTAGTAGAATGTCTAGTAGTAAGCTTCCTAAAGGCAGACATATAAGAGGGGATCATGTTGTGTATGATGTCGATGATAGAAGGCCTGGAGAGGTTCAACCTCAACTTGAGGTGAATCCGATAACAAAGTATGCTTCGGATCCGGGGCTTGTTGTTGGTCGACAAATCGCAGTCAATAAGACTTACATATGCTATGGTTTGAAGTTGGGGGCGATTCGGGTTTTGAATATCAACACTGCAATAAGATCGTTGCTTCGTGGGCATTCTCAGGTTGATGCTTCTTTTATTTGGTGTTTTCAGAATTGGGTTCTCATTTTTTTGTTATTTATTTATCCATTTATTTATGCATTTTGATTATGGGGTTCTCACTAATTGTTGTGCTCTATAATTTTTTTTTGTCGCGATTTACTGTTATTATTTGGAATGCAAAGAAAAGGGTGTAAAAAGTAATGCTTTGTAGAAGTTTCATAGTGTTGCATTGGTTGATATTGGTTGGAGTCTGACCTTGATTGTGCTATTCCCTTAAATTAAAACTGAATAGGAAGATGTATTTTTCATTCGGATTGGTATCTTGAAATGTGAAAATTAACATATTGCATTTCGTGGAATTGAGTTAGAAATATAAGCATATTTGAAGGAACTCTTCTTGGATATTATTATCATAGTCATTTACCTATTTGTGTTCTCTTTCTTTATTTATTTATATTGTTTGCTCTCAATTGATAGAATTCTAGGACTTCTCCTGTTGTGATAATCTCAAATAGCCTCATTGCAATTCATCGAGATATATGTCTTCTGAATCATATTCCTATCCTTGGTATTGCCACGAGTCGGAGAGATTGCATTGTCAGAGCATTTTCCTTGTGTCTCAGTTTTGTTATTGTTAAATGTGATCATGTCATCCACTGGGGAATTGCTTAATTAATATTTTGTTGCTGAGAGACATTAAATTTAAGAGGAGAGGCTTATATCCTTTGGAGATTAGATGTAGATTTAGTAAAGAGTTATGCTCATTTTGGCATGTCTTAATCTAGGAAACATTCTTGATTGTTTTTGTGATGGTTTTGGAAATGTGATTGGTGATTTATCAGGATTTCACGTCAACTCTTACACCTCTGTACGATCCTTCTTTAAGTCTTATATGTGTAGTCTCAAGGTTCACATTTAAAGCCACATCCTTCATAATGCCTCATTTGCTACACGCGGTTGGAACATTGGGTTAATGATGCAAATATAATTGACCTTTGCAGTTTGATGGTAGGAGCAGAAAAAATCTAGAAGAAAAAGATACTGGTTTCCTACACATTAACATACTAATATAGGTCAAATAAAAGAAAAGAAAAGAAAAGGAAGCTGTTGTATTCACACTTCACATTAGGTAATACACTAGAATGATGAAATTTGAAGAATCAATGGACTATTCTTTCCACTATACTTGATATAAGAAGATCTTCTGCATGTAAAGATAGAGCTAAAACTGGCAGATATCTTGTAGGAGATTCATGAGCTGCAGAATGGATTATGCATCACACAAATAGAAATACAAATGGTGAATCCTATGTCTTTGTCTCTAGTGAAGTGGTATCAATCTGTTTTGATGAAGAAGTGTCTTTGTATCTTGATTTCTGATTTTTTGGGTTTTTCTTTGAATGTTTCTTGGTGCACATTTTTTGATCATCTTAGTCATACTACTTGATATATGCTCGTTCTTCTTCAACGGAATCTGTGTACTATAAAAAAAAATGCTATGAATTGGTTCGATTCCCTAAGAAAGATAGCAAGGTGAAACCTATGCATGTTATGGAATACAATAGTGGATTTAGTAGCAGAGTTGCTTTGGAGATAGGTGGAGAAAAGGATTTGATTGATAATAATTTAAAATATTTATTAAAATTTATTAAAAATTCAAGTACACCTTTGAGACTCGTGGTTTTATTGATTAATGAATTGCTTATGTACTTCATAAAAGAATTTGTGTTAATTACTTTTAGAAGAAGGTTATTTATATGGCTAAAAGATGTTCGATGTGCTAAGTGGTGTGTGAGAGTCATAATTATTTTGTTGATTTATCTTTTGCAAGTCAATACGGCAGTCCATATTGGATAGGCTATGTTTTAAAATATCTATTAAGAACTCATTACTTGAATTGATGAAAGCATGGTATAAAGCTTAAGAAAGAGTGTTAATTACATGATCTATGACTTATAAAGGAAAAAGTTAATTATAAGACGTATGACTGTTGAGAAAGAGACCCTTCGTAGGTATATTTGACTCAGAAGGCCCATATAACAATAAAGAATTATCATTCTCAAAAAAGAGAAAAGAATTAGTCTGCAAAAATGGGCAGATTGGAATAAATGGCCATTTAGAGAGGAACGAGTCTTTTGGATACCAAATGGTAGGTTGTAATTAGAAGCCAGAGATTGAGGGTTCTATTTATCAGCTAGGATATATTGAGAAATCAGAAGAAGCTGGGATAGGTGGTCAACCTCAGCATTGTTTCTTATAGCGTCTAGGTGGGCTTTTAAACTTAAAGTAATTTTTTTTCTTTTTGAGGATCACTCTTAAACTAAATTGTTGATTGCTCTTCTTGTTTGCAGAGGGTCACTGATATGGCTTTCTTCGCAGAGGATGTGCATTTGTTGGCAAGGTTGTTATTGTTTATTTTCTCTTTATATGTTTTTGCATGTTTTATTATTGGCAAGCACTAAATTTATTATATGAGCAGTGCAAGTGTGGACGGCAGAGTATTCATTTGGAAGATAATTGAAGGCCCAGACGAGGAGAATAAGCCACAGATTACAGCTGACATTATCCTAGCCATGCAGATAGTGGTAGATGGCGAATCATCTCATCCACGCATATGTTGGCACTCACACAAGCAAGTAATGCATCCAAATTTAGTCGTAGTTGCTTAAAGTACACTGTTAGTTGTTTGAATATTTTCTTTAGGTACTTTTGTCTTTCTTCCAAGATTTAAAGCTGTTTTTAAACTCATACATGAACATAAACACAAGATACATGCACCATATACATGCATAAATATACACAATATCGACATGCACACATATATATAATTTTATACATGTGTTTTGTTTAAGTATGTAGCTTTTATAAATGCTTGGACTTCTAGAATTTACATTTACGAAACCTAGTCTTTGATGGAACCTTTGTGAACAGGAAGTTCTGGTGGTTGGCATTGGGAAACATGTTTTTAAGATCGATACGACCAAGGTGGCAAAAGGAGATGGTTTTGTTGCTGAGGACCCTATCAAGTGCCATGTTACCAAGCCTATAGATGGAGTTCAATGTATTGGTACACATGATGGGGAAGTCACGGATCTCTCAATGTGCCAATGGATGGCAACTCGTTTAGTTTCAGCATCTACTGATGGCACGGTCTGTACATAATTCTAGTATGCTCTGCTGCACTTAGTTATTTAAATAGACCTCCCTAATTTTATATTGGTTTGGAACTTGGAATATATGTGCTACATTCTTAGGCTTACTAACCAACGTTTTCATCGTTCATTTTTCCTTTGGTAAGTACAGTTTTGTCGGCACATTCTTTTGAAAACCTGTAAAAAATTATGGAACTATGTCCTATTGTTGTTACTTTTATGCTATAGAGTTAAGCAGTCAAAGCTTTTATATGCATGTTCAGAGATATCTGATAAATATGGAGAGGTGCACAAAGGTCAGCACGGCACAATGATGTACTAAGAAACTAAAAAAAAAAATCCAAAAATCTTAATTCCTTCTACGTTTATGATTCTTACTTTGTATTTGTATTTTATTTGTTATAATTATTCAATAGCTGGAGTTAAAAAATTATTTAATTATGTCATTTGGTAGCTGGAACTGCAGGACAACTTTATGACTTGTAAATGTTGTAACAAACAATCCTAACTAAACTCCAAACAAGCCCCAGACCTTTAAGAATTGATTGAATGGTCCTTCTATGAATCATAACTGACCTAAACAATGTCTTTGATGCTACTTTTCTCGTGCTTGAAAATTTAGCTAATGAGACAGCACATGCCTCGCATGTATGGCATTGTGTGTTATCCGTTAGCAATGTGCAATATGCACTTCTACTAATTTTCACTCCCATTTCTCTAATGGCTGCAAATATGTACTTGTTTATTGAAAGTGTCATGCTAAAAAACTATCACAGTTCAAGTATTTAAAATAGTACACATATTTGTCATAACGTGGCACCACTTGGGTTGTAGATGTGAGTAATGGACAAATGCACAACAGTTCTTATCAATCATGTATCGAGGAATATAAGTTGTAAGTGCCCATTCTTATACAGATAAAAAAGGTAAGGTACTTATTCTTATCAAAATCTAGGAGTTTTCTGATGGAAATCTGGTGAAGGGATAGGAGGTGTTCATCAAATTGCATCTGATTTGCAAAAAACAAGAATGTGTATAAGTAACACTTCGAAGGAACGGGAAAACCATTCATCCAACAAGAATGCTTTGACTACTACACTACCAATCAAGGTTTCGGAAGTCGGCTCGGCTGCATAATTTAGCCCCTAACCTGGCCAAGTTACTAGATTTAGTCCGACTCCCATAGTGCTCCGAGCCAGGAAATAGCAAAATGATAACTGAAAAAAAAAAGAACTTATGAATGCTTTGACTACTACACTACTGATCAAGGTTTTGGAACTCGGCTCGGCTGCAGAACTTAGCCACCGACCTGGCCAAGTTACTCGATGGAGTCTAACTCCTTAAGTGCTCTCTGAGCCAGGAAAGAGCAAAATGATAATTTTAAAAAAAGAAGAACTTATGACATTCCTGAAAAAATTGCTAGAACTAGGAAAAATTGTGTTTGGACACTATCTGGCCTAGGTAATCATCCCTTGGCTGAGCTGAGTGACTTGGGCTAGTCCACTTCGAGTCATATATAGCGCAAAAGAGCCTAAAACATTTAAAAAAAATAGAAAAAATGTGAAAAAATAAATAAAAGGAAAATAAAACCAAAACAACCTTAGACAATCCAAATAAGCTTAAAAAAGTATAGAAAAAATAGGTAAAAAAAACTGATTTATGGATGGGGAGATTGTAAAAAAAATCCAAATAAAAAGAAAATATAAAAATAGGGATTATGGCAAAAAAGAGTTGCCAATCATTTACAAAACTTCCAAATCATATAAAAAAAATATACACTATTCTCATATCTTTTACAATTTTTGTAGATTTTTTTTTAATTTTTTCTATGTACCCCAAGTTGTACATATAACTTGGGGCAACTCAGACTTGCCCGTAGGGTGAGTCCAAGTAACTCGGCCGAGTCACAAAACACTGAGGGAAAAATACGTAAAAGGATAAACAATGGAAAAAAAGTATATCAAAAGATGAGGAAAATTCTTTCGAAAAGTAAAAAAATCAATAAACTGGTATAAGTCATTTCTCAAAATAAATGGAAAGAATAGTAAACAATATTAAAAATCACTAAACAATCATTAATATATAAAAAACTACTAATAAGTCAATTATAAGTGATTTTATAAAATATTAGACTAATTATAAATGTGTTGTAATCATTTTTAGTCAAATGCTATATACCCCCAAGTTTGGAGGGTCTAGGGCCCTGCCGAGCCCGAGTTACTTGGTGAGTCCGAACCCTCTGGTCGACTTGCCTGAGTGGTCAAACATTGCTACCAACATAACATCATGTAACATTCCCTTTAGTTACTGAGATCCAGAATCTCACCCATCTGGTTCATGATCCTGCACAGGTGGTCTATCTTCCATTGTACTGGCCTGTCTTCCATTGTGCTTGCCTAATGACATTAAGTAAAACTTGGTGGACCTCTTACAGGCTGCTCAGTAGATCCTTCCATCCCACTATTCTGGAGTTCCAGAAACTTGTTAGACAAGATAAGACATGTAGAACTGTACCCTGGTAATAGCTTTAAAAAAAAAAAACCAAAGCAAAACTAAGGATGGTGCACATCCTAGAAGGGCATGGATTCTTGACAATGATGCCATCAACGGTGAGTTTATGTCCTTTAAGTTGAGCATGCTTCAGCAAATGTGATGCCTTTGTCTCAGCTTCATTGGATGCCAATGGCTGCCACTCATAAACCCTTCATCTGCCCTATCGGGACTAATTAATAATGAGTGCCGAGAGAACACAGAGTGTTGTATCTGCTCTCTAGCAACGTGAGTCTTTTGACTATGCTATTGAAAATTTTGTTGTTCTGTTCTTTCCTAATACCTCAGAAGATGGTTTATGTCCCACATTTTCCAGAGTAGTGACCTTGCTAAAGGAATGGATGGGAGTATGGGACGATAAATAGCAAATGAAGATACTATGTATGGCATCACACGCTTGCTCTATCATGATGTACGAAGAAACTAAAATGACTAATTTGTTTTTGCCAATAATAATAATAAAAAAAAGATAAAGCAAGCAGCACAAGGGCAAGGTGTCAACAGATTATCCGGTCTTTTCAACTTCTCTGCATGTAACAATTTTGTGATTTAGAAGCCCCAGTTTTGAAGATGATACCATTATGAAAATATATTTGTATATGTGTGTGTGTGTGCGTATGTGTGTGTGGTATTGTATTACATCAAAATTTGGTTGTACAAGTTTGCACCATTTAGCTCTTTACAAAATGGGCATTTATACACCAAATTGTTGAAATCGTAAGAGGTGATTTATACATGCCATCTTTGGCCAGTCAATCTGGCACGTCATGGAATTATGTCCATGAACAGTGGAAAGAGACCTGAGGTTATTCATAACAGTAAATATTTCGTTGAATACATTGCTTAAGTGCCATGAATAACTTGTGACAATCTTATTACCAGCGATAATTCAACAAAGCATTCTCCTGCATGGAGAGGCCAAGTTGTTCCACACTAGTTGGCTAGGAGATATTTACCCCGAAAAAAGTTGTCTAGGAGATAACCTAGCCACTCTTTTGTCCTTGTAAAGCATGTAAGAAGAACCTGATGGAGAACGATGCTCTTGCTGGCTAGGAGATATTTGCCCAAAAAAAAAAAAGAGTTGGCTAGGAGATAACCTAGCCACTCTTTTGTTCTTGCAAAGCATGTAAGAAGAACCTGATGGAGAACCATGCTCTTGCTGGACACTCTTGGAAAGCCTCTGTGTCATTATAGAGGTCAATCTAGAACAAAAGGCTGAGCCAATTTCCACTTTAAAGCAAATCCCAAGGGTGAACTGAACCCCTCCAAAACCTAGGCATGATGGCATAACCGCCTGGAACCTGAACAACTGCACTTCATCCTTACAATGTACCTTACTATTCTTTGACATCAGTGAGTCATATGTTTTGCCCCTTGTCAATCCCTATCTCCTTAAAAACCTGTTATTCCTGGAGATATTACATTCTATGGTTTGTCCATTTTCCTTTCATTAATCCAAAGTTGGTTGACCTTCATGCTTTGTATTGAACCAACCAAGCTGCAATTATATCCTGAAAACCTTGATCCGTAGACCATATTTTCGAGTTGGAAGGGCCAAAAACATCAAATGCAACAATTAAAAGAACATCATAATTCAAATGACTCTTTTATATGTTAAGAGTCTGTTCACTTATCACGATATAATGAAAAGAAACTGCTTTAAGAAGGCCTTGCATACAAGAATTCAAGGGAAACTATACTTTGTGACTTTTTGTGATACTATTAAGAATCTGTTCTACTATCGTTATATTTTAAGAAGAAACCAGAACTAATGTTTGGTGTGAGTCTTGTGACGGTTTTGGGGAAAAATCTCCCTTTATTATACCATCTGCAATTTTCTAATTGATTGGAATCCATGAGATAGTCTTTTTGTGGGTGATTGGGACTCGCAATTCTTTCTTTTTCTTTTATCTTGTTTGCTTATATGTATTCTCTATGCAGGTAAAGATCTGGGCAGACAAGAAGTCATTGCCTCTTGCAACTCTAAGGCCCCATGATGGTCAACCTGTTGGTTCTGTTGCATTCTTAACCTCCCCTCACCGCCCTGATCACATAGTTCTTCTAACTGCTGTAATTTGCTCATTTCCTTTATGCCCAGCATTTTGTTTATTGATATGGTGAAATATTCTTGTCCTCTAGGGCTCCCTAGTTTGTGGGTGTGAATATTGTATATGTGATGATAGGTTAGCTACAATCTGGATAAGATGAGCGAAAGTAGACTTAGGTGGGCTGGCCACATACATCGTAGGGCCAATACAACACCTGTTAAGAGGTGCAAGTCAGTTCAAGTGAAAGGCTCAAAAAGGGCAGGGGGTAGAGCCTAAAAGGAAATGGTTGGAAGTAGTGAGAAAATATATGGTGATTTATGGCCTCACTGAGGGTATGGCTCTTAATAGAGCAAAATGTTAGATCAGGATTCGTGTAGCCGACCCCTGTTAGTTGGGAAAAGGCTTCGATGATGATGATCATTTCAGGAACCTTCTTCAGATTCTGTTTTATGTCAATGATAATATGATGGAATACAATGGACTATGGAAAACCATTGTCCATTGTGTTCATGACCTGTTGATCAAATGATTTATGCTGATGGAAGGGGAGTTTGGGTACCCTCTTCATAAGGGTCGTGTCCTTCTAGTGGATCCCCTTCCATCTCCAATCATCATTTCATCAGGTGGTCATGCACCCAATGTAGTATGATTTTACCATACTCCAACGGGCTACTATTACTTGCCCTTATGTCAATTATGCTGATGCATTTTTCAATGTTCAAATTTTTTTACAGGGTGCTCTCAACCGAGAACTGAAGTTGTGGGCCTCTGCTGGCCCTGAGGGATGGCTTTTGCCAAGTGATGCTGAACAATGGCAGTGCATGCAGACACTGGATCTGTGGAGTTCATCTCAACCTCAGCCTGAAGAAGCATTTTTCAACCAAGTTGTGGCCTTACCTCGTGTTGGCCTCATCTTACTAGCAAACGCAAAGAAGAATGCTATATATGCAGTGCACATAGAATTTGGATCTTCTCCTTCTGGTACTCGCATGGACTATGTAGCTGAATTTACAGTTACAATGCCAATTTTGAGTTTTACTGGCACAACCAATGGCTTACAAATTGGGGACCTAGGTATAATTCAGGTATATTGCGTTCAAACGCAAGCCATTCAACAATATGCCCTAGATTTATCTCAGTGTTTGCCACCACCATTGGAGCACTTGGGGTCAGATGCGGTGTCTGGTCTTTGTAGTGCTTTTGAGGCAGCAAATACTTCTTCCACCTATTCTGCCCCTGATCCATCTCCTGAAATGGGGGGAATGCCAAGACCGAGATCACCTCTACCTGTGAGCAGCTCCGAGAGTGCACCTATGGCTAAAGGTCCTGTATATCCCAGTCCCATAGAGGTCCTTAAGAGTCATGAATTGGGTACTTCGAGTTCAGAAGTGAAGCTCTCGGGCTTGGCTAGTGTAAGTTCTGGCTCTGAACTGGGTAACATTCCGGTCCCACCTCCTCCACTGAGTCCAAGATTATCAGGAAGGTTAAGTGGTTTTAGAAGTCCTAGAACTAAGAGCTTCGAGGAAGGGGCTGGTGGAGACCAGTTGGTTCATGAATACTCAGTTGAGAGGAGGGTCGAGGCCCTTCCTAATGCCCCCTCAGATGATGGCTCAGTAAAGGAAGAGAGAAAATCTACCCATACTGAAAACTCTGTCGTTCCAAGTGCTCCCATGTTGTTCGAGAAATCAGAAAACATGATAACCTCATCTGAGAGTTTAACAATGAAGATATCTTCTTCTGATAGTTCTCTAGTTACCCAAGATTTGAGAGGAGGAGAACTACAGGTCCAAGATGTGACTGTCAATGCTGAAGCCAACAATGAAGAGGTTGAAGTCAAAGTAGTGGGAGAGAGTGGGCAAGATCAAGTAGAGGAGAGGGGAACTCTTGCTCCATTTTCTGAGAAGACTGAGAAATGCTTTCTCTCTCAAGCGTCTGATATCAGCTGTGAAACTGCTAGAGAATGCTTTTCTTCTACTGAAATATTTTCCCTTGAGGAGCCTCGCCAAGTGGAGGAAGTGGGAGTTGTAGAGGAAAGAGAGCAGTCTTCAAGTGCTCAGGTAGAAGAACGTCAGGGAACCCCAAAGGATATAGCTATTAAAATGAACGAAACTTCACCAAATGTTAATGCAACACAATCTCCTTTATCAGCTGGAAAAGGGAAGAAACAAAAAGCAAAGCCATCTCAATCAACAGCACCAAGTCCTTTTAATTCAACAGATTCTTTAAGTGGGGACCCTGGTTGCAGCTCAGCTGTTCCTTCAACAGAAGCTGTCTCCTCTCAGATTCTTGCCATGCAGGAGACCCTAAATCAGGTGAGAATCACTTTAGGGGTTTAGCCTTTAAATAGTATCATGTGATGGTGGTAAGGAGGCGCTTAGTTACTTCTATGCATTCATCTATAATTGATAACTTCTAGAAAGAAATATGCAAAATGAATATTAGTTATGTAGTTGTATGGTGAAATGATCTGTAACAAGTTTAAAACAAAAAAATCTATTCTCAAGAAACAGGGAAGATAAAGCGGTTGTTTCGAGGATGCGAAGGATTTTCTGTTCCTGTTCCTAATTATTTTCTACTCTTTTCTTTGTCATCTCTTGTGTAATACCCCTCTTATGCATTCTTTCTTTTATGCTAGTCTCTGAAGTTTGCTATAATGTATTGAATATTTTTATTGGTAATGTGACTACTCAAACAGACCCACTGCAATTGGTATATTTTTTAAGATGATAATTTTAGTTTAAATGAAGTGTTCATGCCAACTCAATTTATATTTCCTTTTCTGTTTCGATAGATAATCTTCATTGTATTGGTATTCTTATTCAATTTATTTTTCAGCTTGTTACCATGCAAAAGGAAATGCAGAAGCAAATGACTGCAATGATCTCTGTCCCAGTTGCGAAAGAAGGCAAGAAAATAGAAGCAGCAATTGGTCGAAGCATGGAGAAACTTGTGAAGGCCAATATGGATGCCTTGTGGGCCCGTTTCCAAGAGGAAAATGCGAAGCATGAGAAGGCTGAAAGGGAACGAGCCCAACAGATTACAAGCTTGATCACAAATTTTACAAACAAGGAAGTGCCTGCCATGTTAGAGAGGACTAAGAAAGAGTTGGCTACAATGGGACCAACAGTAGGCCAGGCCATTACCCCAGTTATTGGAAAGATGGTTTCTTCTGCCATTGCTGAATCTTTCCAGGTTTAAATTCTTTCTACTTTTTGTTATCTCCCTAGTTTCTGTGTGCTTGTCTATGTTTTTCCTTGTTTTGACTGGGATTATGTGTTGTTAAAGCAAATGTTTGTGATTCTTGAGAAATCCACCTCTGTAATTTGGAGCTTATCCTGTACTATAATGAAAGACAAGCACCTACAACATGTAAGAGCTTCCCAGAAACATAGGTGAATCTTTTTTATCGTAAAATTTTCAGATCATCCTTGGACAACCCCAACATCATTTCTATAAGAGGGAGTGGAGGGGTGGAGGTGGGGGGGCGCTGGGAGACTTACTGCGAAAAAATTGGTCCAAACGAATTGCCTCTCAAAGATTGATTATGAATGTCCATTTGAGGGATGATAGTGCATGGATCTAAAGATTTTAAGAAACTGGAGCATTTCTTCTATTGGAATTGTTGACAAGGTGAATCAGTGGTGAAAACTTTCAGATACAAACCCTTATTTTTTTTAGGGGCAACCGACCACCTAATACCTTATAGCAAAAAAATTAGCACTTTGACAGTACGTTATGATTTCCAATAAAACCTGATAAAAAGATTTACTTTGTTATGTGCTACTTATTACCTTGATGATACTATGCCAATAATACTAATAATAGTTCGAGTATTCTTTCCACCAAAGAAAATTATGTTGGAGTCCAATGGTCACCATTGTATAATGGCATCCTAGAAGAATTTCTTTTAAAAAATATTTATTTTTAATGAACTGCTTCCCATTAAATCGATAAATAAAGTACTTAAGTTGCCTGAAGCTTTCGTTGCCTGATGTGTCCAAATAATATAGTGTTCATTCCATCAAAAGAAATTCTAGGGCTCATCCTTATTAGATTTTTTTAGTTTTGTAGCATACCACCCATTAGGATAAAAAAAAACAAATCATAGCTCCCCTCCCCCTGCCCCAAAAAGAAAAGAAAAAAGAAGAAAAAGAAGAAAAGATAGCTTGATTGAAAAAAAAAAAAAACTCATCCATATGTCTCTAATTGCTACTGTTTGGGTTCTGCCTGTTTTGCAGAAGGCACTTGGTGACAAAGCTATGAATCAACTGGAAAAGACTATTGGATCAAGGCTGGAATCTTCAGTGTCTCGACAAATCCAGTCACAACTTCAAACCTCTGTGAAGCAAGCTATCCAGGTCTGTGAGATTATTTCGTTAATCATGTATCTCAGGGAAATGTCCTAAATCAATATTACCCCTGGAGTAGTGGAAATATGTCTATGATCTGTAATACTTTGAGGATAATGGTAACTAGGTGCTGAGAATTTTTGTGCAAAAAGTATGCACAGCAAACTACAGCGAACATGGAGAGAGAGAGAGAGAGAGAGAGAGAGAGAGAGAGAGAGAGAGAGTACGTACGAGAGAAGTAAGTACTAGTTAAGTTACGTTTACGTTTACTTACAGAGAGAGAGAGAGAGGAGGAGGAGACGTACGTACGACGTAAGGTAAGTAGTTAGTTTAGTT
>NW_006500340.1:1810584-1822772 GCF_000471905.2 Amborella trichopoda | reverse complement strand
GAGAGAGAGAGAGAGTACCTGCAAGAGTAATCAGTTAATCGGTTTACTTTTTCACAGAGAGAGAGAGAGCGAGGGAGAGAGTACCTGCAAGGGTAATCAGTTTAGTTTTTCACAGAGAGAGAGGGAGGGAGGGAGGGAGGGAGAGCGAGAGTACCTGCAAGGGTAATAAGTTTGTTTCTTTGTAAAGATGATGGCATGGTTTGATGTTAGCACAAGTTTCTTCAAAGCTCTGTAATGGTTATTGAAATTTTGGCATTATTTTTGGAGATAGGTTACATTCCATGGGTGTTCCTTTATTTATTTGTACTAAAGGAATATGTCGCCTCTGCTCCTTTACAGTTGAACTAATTGTTTTAGTTCCTGAGCCTTTTGATACCTGAACCTTTATATTTTCAGGATGCATTGAGGTCGAGCATGGAGTCTTCAATGATACCTGCATTTGAGGCATCGTGCAGGGCCATGTTTGAGCAAATTGATACTGCATTCCTGAAGGGAATGACAGAGCACACTACTGCTGCTCTGCAGCAATTTGAATCAACACATTCTTCTTTGGCCATGACATTGCGGGTATGTATTTTTGTAAAGTTATATGCATGCATGCATGGATGAATGAACTTTCTGCAAACAGTGCATATATTTATGTGTGCGTGTGTGTAGTGAGTGGTTCACTTTTTCATTTTTGGGTAGAAATTTTTTTTTAGGTGATACTTTGTTTGTCCTAATTCCTAATATGGAGAGAAGTTTAATTCTTTGCAAGTGTTTTGATTGACATAGTATAAAATGTAAAAACGTATGTTAGTTTATTTAGGGGACAAACTTTAAGGTTGAATCCTTCTCCCACATGTATCATTTATGTTTTTCACAGTGACTATAGATAAACACTGATTCATGCTTGAACTCGCATGGGCAGCATGTGTCCACATGCCTGTAGAGAGAGAGAGAGGGCCCCTCCATTCTGACATGATGACAATATAACGTGCTTTTTCCTGGGCTTTGTGCTTGTGCAGGATTCTGTTGCTTCTGCCTCGTCAATCACTCAGACATTGTCTGCCGAATTAGCAGATGGTCAACGCAAAATTTTGGCTCTTGCAGCAAACCAAAATTTGGGGAACCCATTGGCTAAGCAGCAAAGCAATGGTTCTCTTGCTGCTTTCCATGAGATGGTAATGTTTCTCATCCATTCCAAATCAGCATAACTAGGCATACTTGCTTTCTTTGTGTTTTCTTAAGCTTGTTTTTCATTTTGCCATTGTACTTGTCTTTTCCTTTTGGGTTCTTAACCTCGTTCATGATTTTGAAAAGTAAAATAATCATGAAATATATTGAATTTTGACAATCCTCACATTGACCTGTTTATTTGAGTGTATAGTAATGAATTTGCTGACTTGGAGGAGATGCTTTTTTTTTAACAGGAGGCTCCAGTAGACCCAACAAAGGAGCTATCAAGACTTATAGCAGAACACAAATTCGACGAAGCATTCACCAAGGCTCTTCAAAGAAATGACATTGCTCTGATTTCCTGGTTGTGCTCACAGGTAATTATACTTCAACCTCTGTTTTTGTGTCTCGCTGTGTTTCACATCAAGTAGTAGGTCCCACCATCTCTCCCATCACCATCCATTTATTGACGGGGTGGCGATCGACATTTGCGATCCCCTGGACATTCTATGGCTCTGCACATCATAGCATATTTTTCCAACCTCAATTCACAAAATAGAAATAAAAGTTAAATAAAATAAAATAAGTTTGGAAACTGAAGTTGTGGTTTTTTTCCCCTCCTTTTGCAGGTCGATTTGCCAGCCTTACTCTCAACTGTGCCATTACCCTTAAGCCAAGGGATTATCTTGGCTCTCGTTCAGCGGTTAACATATGATCTTGGACCTGATTCACCGCGAAAATTGACATGGATTAGAGAGGCTGCTTTGGTTCTAAACCCTACGGACCCCATCATCAACGCTCATGTGCGTGGTATCCTCGAGCAAGTTTACCAAATGCTTATGCACCACATGTCTCTCGCTACGAGCTCGTCCGACAGTAGCAACTTGCGTGTTGTCATGCACATCATCAATTCCCTTTTGTCAACCTGCAAATGATGGTGGTGGTGTTTCTCACTCGTCTCGTACATACATGGATGGATAATTACATACATGGAGGAATGCATATACATGGATGGATTGATATATAAATGGATGGGATTGATTGTCATGTAAATTGTTGGTAGGGAGAGTTATTAGTGAGTATGTACATTAGGGGATCCGAAAAAGTGTTTTTGTAGTTGTTTTCTCTTTTTGGTTTCTCTCACTCTCTCTCGCTCTCTCAATCTTTTGTTAGTGCTGAAAAGACTGGATATGCATTGCAAGGGGTATTGTAAAAGACACGAAGAACAAGTGTGTATGCCATCCAGAAATTCTTCAGTTCTGCAAATCCATATTTTTCCCTTTCCTTTTTTCCTTTTATAATTGTGCGTGATGTTTTGTTAGCATTTGTCTTCTTTATTCATTTAGACCTGTATGTCTGTAATTTGGAGGGGGGAGACTTCAACGGTGATTTGGAGGTTGTGTCGATGTTTTTACCCCGCCAAATTTTCGGGGGTGCAGTTGGCATGCGGATGCATCTCTAGCTGTAGAGGTCAGGTGCACTTTCAAATTTTATGATAAATTTTGATGTAAAATGTTATTAGGATTATTTCAAAATCTATTTTTATTTATAAAATTTTAAATTTCCAAAATGGTTAACATCAAGTAAATATGTAAACATATGAAAATCTTGAAAATGGATGGTGTAGATAATATTTTGTAAAGACTTGATAACTTTTTATTTTTTACGGTCATACATCTCTATGTCGAGATGATCAATCAAAGGGTTTTTCAACATTAAAATGACCTTTTTCGATGGATTCTTGAGTTTTACATTATAAGATTGTATCCTTATATGAACTTTTTTCAATTTTGAGAGAGAGAGAGAGAGTAAGAGAATTGCACCAAGTTTTAGAGGTTTTTTTTTTCCTCTGCTTTTTCTTATGAATGTTATTTTAAAACATAACAGTTTCGTGTGAAAATAATTGAAAAATATATTCACGTGAAAAAGTTCCTTCATGTGAAATATTTTCACATTAATTGGTCTTTGATTTCTAGGTCATCTTTTCACACCAATTGGTCTTTGATTTCTAGTGCATCTTTTCACGTAAAACTATTATTCCAAAATATTTTCATGAGAAACAAACGTGCCCTAAAGTTTCTTCCGGTTGCTCGACATAAGAACTTTATTTCTTGAAGTGGAAGCCTGGTAAGGGAGGGTTTATGGCAAATAGAGAGAGAGAGAGAGAGAGAGAGAGAGAGAGAGAGAGAAATAGAGGTTCTTATGATCAAGGTTGTGGTTTTTATGAGTCCCGTGACTCATGTATACATGCGCCCTCCCTTTACGATTCAATTTTTAGTCCTATTATTGTTTTAGACAAATAATCTCCGACATGAGGGTCATTAATATGTAAATTATAATAATTTATTAAAATTAAAAATAATATTCCTTGAAAAATAGTTATAGATGGTTGGTTTTGTTTTTTGGTGGGACCACCGCTTTCTTTCTTACACCCATCCTTGAGAAGATGCTATAGTAGACAAAACACCTTCCCATAAATAAATTCATTTATTGATGTGAAACACAGTGAGACCAAAAAGTGAATCATGAGAAAGAGAGGGGAGAGATTTTTCTCGTAATTTGGTGGTTCTTTCAATCTATCCAAACAAATAAATTCATTTATATAGAGATCATTTCTTGAATCGAAGTATTGTGAGCGAGAGTTCAAAGCGAATTCGAGAATCGAGAGTGTGAGAGTGAATTTAAAGCAAACTAATAGAGAGAGAGAGATCTCCTAGAAAGGTGCTTTGGATCCTAGGGGTCGGATACACTGGATCTAAAATTTTGGACCTGGACCCGACCTTTGGAGTCCAAAATTTAGATACATATCTGGACCAGTCGGGTATTGGGTATACCTGTTGGGTCCCGGTTCATTGATACCTTATGACTATGAGCTAACTTTTTTTGGGTGTGGTTTCTGTAAGGTTGCAACTTTAAACAATCCAATTAAGGCTCACCTCCAAATTTTATCATAACATGTAATTTTAGTGTAAAAAATTATTAGGATCATCTGAAAATCTATTTTTATATCTAATTATAAAATTTTAAATTTAAAAAATAGTTAAAATTAAGTAAATCTATAAACATATGAAAATCTTGAAAATGAACGATCTAGATAATGTGTTGCATGATGCACTTTTTCTTAAACTCAAAACCTTTTTTTATTTTTTTTTCATATGCATACATCTCAATATCGAGATGATTGGGTTTTTCAATATTAAAACAACCTTTTTCGATGGATTTTTGAGGTGCATCTTTATTTCCACATTTTAAGGTTGCAACCTTATATATACTTTTTCTATTTTTTTTAGGGAAAAGTTTATATAAGGTGGCAACATTAAAAAGTAGAATCAGGCACCTCAAAAATCTACCAGAAATGTTGTTTTAATGTTGAAAAAACCCTCAAATCAATCATCTCGGAATCGAGTTGTATGAATATGAAAAAAAAAGTTTTTGAGTCTCATAAATAGTATATCTTGCAACACTATTTTCAAGATGTTTATATACTTATAGATCTATTTGATTTTAACCATTTTTTAAATTTAAAATTTCTAATTAGTTAAGATAATACTGAGATTCTTTTACAACAAAATTACTTGATAAAATTTTAAGGTGCTCCTTAATTGGATGGTTTGAGGTTGCAACCTTATAAAAACCGGCACCTTTTTTTTTTAACCATCATATGCATATTAGGAAAAGCTTTCTATGTTCCCCCCACAACATAGAAGTTCTATGTTCGCCTACCATACAGCTGTCCAATTTTTATCAAGAGAGTTACTCACTGTTTGATCTTAGATCTGACGTCTCAAAGTATTTTTTTTTTAGTTTTTTTTAATATAATTTTTTTGAATATGAAATTTAATACGTGTCATCTACTCATTGGGCACACCTATATAAAATATGACAATAACTTTTCGATACAAAACAATGACCAAAACCCCTTGAAATTTTTAAGGGTATTTTGGTCATTTTATTCTATAGAAAATATTTTTTTTTTAATATTTTTCGTTAGTGTAAGTTTAATAGAGGAATAGATATACAAAATTTAGTGTCAAAACAGTTTATAAGAAAAAAATTAAAAATAAAAAAGTGTAAAAAAATAACATTATGATTGAGACAATCTTAGCCCTCCATTAAAAAATAAACGATTGGATAAAGGTAACATCGAACTTCTATATTGTAAAGGGACATAGAAAGCTTTCCCTATACATTATGACCCACATTCTTTACTTGAAATTCCTACTACCATAATCGTTGGCAACATTTATGCCTACCGCACAACATATATCCATATCATTTGGATCGGGTATAGGTCAAGTCCGGCTGAACATAGACCCGATCTTGAATATCCAGGTTTTGGACCCAAAACCGACCTTCTAGATCCAAGATTTAAACCCATACCCGAACCCAAAGTCGAGACTACTCGTCGGATCCTGGGTCTGGTCTGCTCCGTTGCTAAGAGTTCTTCACTCTATTCTTAGCGAGGGGGAGAGAGAGAGAGAGATTTGTTTCTATTCGTAGCTCAGGTGGCTGAGTTAAATAAGCTTGGAAACTCCTCCGAAACTTCCAGTGCTACATTCCTCTCTGTTTCTCACTCTAGAATTTGCTTCTATCTCTACAGCCCATTGCAAACATAACAGACTGTTTTTCCTTTCAATTTGGTCCCTCTTTCCAGACAGAAATTGGAGGGGTAAATATTGAGAAAAGTAATACCCGATTTTTCGAGTGTTATAACTTTTTCATTGAAAAAAAAATCAGTTTATTTCTCTCTAAAATGAAGGAAGGAAAGTAATGCAACAAAAACACTCATAAAAGTAAAAGAATGTCTTAAAAACCATTTATCGATGTCGTATTCCGTTCAAAAAAAAAATATCATAACAGTAAAGAGAAAAAACAAAAGGAAGCTGTATCCTGTCAATGCCAGTAAAGACTGGGATTCTTTTCGTCATTTTCCCTCTAGAGTGAGGAGAATAAATAATTACATTTTTCTTATTTACAATAAAAGTCCGCCCTATGAGAAGCCGCCTCTGCCAGGTCAGTAAAAAGCTCAACAGAAACGTCACAGGTGGACGGAGGATTCCATCCTCGTTACGTCAACAACCAAATGCCGGCCGTCCATCACCAGCACTGATCCGTCTCCCACTTCGTCGTCCGAAACCCCCTTAGACTGCCATAGCCGTTTTTCATAGGCGGTTTACCGACACCAATCGAAAGGTCATAAACCGCTCTCTCCTTAGGATCGGACAGCGTAGAATAGGCATCACGAATCTTGATAAAATCTCTGCCGTTGGATCCTGCTGAAACCGCGTCAGGGTGAAACCGCTTTACCAGTGTGCGGTAAGCGGTTTTGATCTCGGACAGAGAGGCGGTCTCCTTGACACACAGGATTTCGTAGAAGCTTCGCTGTTTTTCGGCTTGGAGATCGGCGGTTTCGTTCCTACAAGTGGTTTCGGCGAAGGCTTTGATCGACACCGAGAAAGCACTTTTGCGGCGCAAATTCGTGGCAGACAAGCGGTTTTCCGACGGGAATCCAGAGCTAAATCCATTGGATAAGCTAAGTCTGGTGATCGGAAATCGATTTCCCGTCAAGGAAAGCCGTTCACCGACGAAAATTGTTGGCGATGAAGCATACATTGATAGAGAGGGTCTTGAGTTTTGAAAGGTGAAGAGCCAAGGCCTTGTGAGGAGCTTTTAAAGGGGTCGAGTGTGGAAAATGACCAAAGGACCCTTCTCTTTTACTGGAAATGACAGAAGTAACCTTAAATTTTTGTTTATGACGAAAATGCCCCTAAAAGCAACGTAAGCGTCATTGCCGTCACGATCGTCCTTTTGGAGCACAGTGACTTCTTATGCCACTGACTATCGTAAATGCAGGAGGAGTAGTATTAAGCCTTACGACCATAGGGAATTGGTGGTTATCTGTGGTCATTCCCGTCCAATCAATGGATTGGACGGTGATGAGTAGTGAATGAGGTCCCACCATTAAAATATTTCACTCTATTGTATATCCCTCGCTCTCCACCACGATAAGTTCCATGTATTAGATAGCAGTGGTCCTGATCACCATTGGAAATTATTGAAATAAAGCTATCTTATTAACTATTCAATACCATACTCATGTTAAACCATTCTAACTCATGATCATGTGTACTCTAAATTAAAATTGGGTACATTATTGAAAGTAAAGCTCTTATGTAGTGTGTTAACCTGATATTATAAAACCAAGGCTCACTTAAAAAACTACTAGAAAAGGTTTTTTTGATACTAAAAAACCCTACATTCGATAATCTCATCCATAAGATTGTAGATAAGATAAACAAAGATTTTAAGTCTTAAAAACAATACATCTTGTAAATCATTATCTTATATGAATTGTCGATATTCAAGATCTTCAATGGTTTATAGATCTGCTCTTTATGCACTATTTTTTAGGCTTTAAAATTCATAATTAGGATGGAAATATATTTTTATGCTATAATAAGAGTTCCTGACACTGGAATTTCATCTTTTGGTGAGGTTTGAAAGTGTGTCTTGCTTTTATTGTTTCATGTTAACACCTTAAACTAGCCACCCACAATGTTAAATAGTTCAAATGTTTTTTAAAATATTAGCATGTAACCTTTCTAGAATAAAATCCTACATGTACATGTTGGGTAGTTCACTTTCTTAGATGCATTTTGTCCAAATTTCTCATGATTATATGATAAAAAGTTTTTCTAGAGCAAATTGATTCATATAAATTACTTAACGGTAAATGCTCTGAATAAATCCAACGAGTGACTAATAATCCTGTTATACGCAAAAAAACAGCTATCATGCTTTTGTCCGGCAAATCAAATAGTCATGTGATTTCAAAAGCGAAAGTCATCAAATGAATCGTAATAACAATTAAAATTATTGAAAAAAAAATGTTCAGGGGGGAAGGTCATCAAATGAGTCGTAAAAGCCCCGTAGGAATTGAGCCTATGATGTAGGCATTGCATTGTAGCGCTAACCAATGAAGCTCAAGCTCTATTTTTGTCTCGATTGTTTGTTAGTACAGATGGACGACTTAACCCAGAAGTTTTAGGGGTGCAAAGGATATTCTTGGAAAACTAGCGATTAAATTGGTATTTTATTAAAGATTCTTGTAATTTACGAATTTGGCCCTTTAATGCGTGTAAGGGTATTTTATGTAATCATCTACACTATGGGCGTTGCAGTAGACAGCACATGGTGTGAGAAATCCGCGTGTTTTGTCTTATCTCGCATGCGATTCATCTTCTTGAAGCTGTCTGACGAGTAGACTCTTACGTGCGAAAGGTCCGTTTTTCAAAGGGCTTCTAGAAAGGGGGTAATGTACCGAAAAACCCGCTAAGAGCGAGAATGATAAGGATGCCTTCTTGTCTTCAACGAAATAGCGCGTTGGGTTTTTTAGCGGGGGAGATGGGGGAAGGAGTTTATCGGCAACTTTTTTTTTTTTAGAAATCTGTGTTGAAATTTGATAGTAATTATCTGGGATCTTATTCAGATCTGTGTTGAAATTTGATAGTAATTATTTGGGATCTTATTCATAGCGGGTCTCATAGTATAATGGGTGTAAGACTTGAATGAGTTTATTGATAACTTTTTTAAAGATCTATATCAAAATTTATTGGTGATCATTTGGAGTCGTGTTCGCATAGAAATGAGATGGTCTTATAGTATCATTATTCTTTTAAAATATATAATATATTTAAAAATTTGTCAATTTTGTTAAATCGGTCGAATTGGTTGAAATCAATCAATCAGAACAATAAAAATCAATCGAATATTAATTTTAATTGACTTTTATTAATCTTTATATTTATTCTAAATCAGTCTGGACAAAGCACCGGTTGACAGTCCGACCGCTTGGATTGTCGGTTCCATTTAATTTGATAACGATGGGAAGACTGGAATAACTAGTGTCCATTACATTCAATTTTATCATAACATGAGGATAATTTCTCAAAATCTCCCTTTATATCTCTCCACCTAAAGGAAAGGATTGAAAACTCCATGCTTTAATAAAAAGACTAAAAACCTAATTATACTTGAAAAAATTTATTTAAAACCTAGAAGGGCTACCACAAACCTCCACGTTTCTCGCTCTATCTACAAAAGGGAAGGAATGGAGTTTTAGTGAAAAAGAACCTTAAAAAATTTGAAGCCGAGCACAAACCTCTAACCCCTCCCTCTCTCTCTCTCTCTCTCTCTTTCTCTCTCTCTCATAAAATGATTTAGAACTCCATGTTCTATGAAAAGAACCTTATTACACTCCCGTTAAAAATTAGAAAGGCCTAAGATGCACCCTCAACCCCCCTCTCTCTCTAGGGATATGCTAAGAAGTCCAATGAACTTAAATAAATTACATGATAAATGTTCGGATTGTATACATTGAGGCTAAGGTCACAATTATAAGAGGTGAAATATGATACATACAATCTCAATCTATACATACAATCATAACAGGTGAAATATGATAGTTTGGATGTATCAAGAAATTTTTTTTTAAATTTTGAATTTGGTTAATGAAATAAATGCAGCTATCAAACTTCACATCCAATGATCAAAATTTATTGTGACCACTTTGTATCAAAAATAAATAGTATACTTTTTCGATCAAAATGGAGAAGCTTCTCTCAACTCTTCCTCTCCCCCTCCCCCGCCAAGTAAAAAGGCAGTGAAAACCTCAGTATTCTCATTGTTTTCCTTAAACAAGTGCAAGTCCTGAACACCAATCTCTCTCGCTTTCTCTTTAAGCAAAAAGGGACAAAAGGCCACGTATTTATTGAAAGCAGCATTTTTTCGGAAGAACGCAACCTTAATACAAGCCTATGGCGCAATCCAGTCGGCGTTCTACTTCTCCCCCTATTCGACCATCCAATGGTCCACGTATAAACATCATCTGCTCTCATTTTTCGTTAAACGACTCAACCCTCCACCCAACATAATCTCTCTCTAGCTTTTTTTTAAAGGGACCATTCATCTTTTACTTGTAGATGTCACGATTATTTTTGTTTTTTAAATTTTAAAATTGATGGTTGTAAGAGTGTCATTGAATAGATATAATTTTTTTTAAAATTTTTTTTTAAACTTCGTGACTCATCTCAAACCATCGAATTTGACATCTAATGAGTGAGAGTGATTATGACTTTTATATACAAAAGATAAATGATCTCTTTGTAGACAATCTCATATTTTTGACAAGTACTTTTAGAAAAACAAAACTGAGTGTCGAAAGGCACACGACGATTCAAGTCAAATTGCTGATTCTCGAGTCCGCTTGTGGATTTTGCCCCTCAAAAATCACCAAGTGAAAAATACGAAAATACAAAAAAACCCAACAATGAATTGGTCCCAGATGGTGAAAACACAGCTTAAGGCGTTATATTGAGGCACCTGCCGCCTAACCACTAATGCTCCAACCCCATGCCTCTATGTCTCTCTCTTTCATATTGAATAGAAGTCGCAACAGGCTTGGCTCTAAAAAATCAGAGCTTGAGCCACACAATGTGGCTTGAGGACCGAGCCACCGTGGCCCTAGAGCTTTGGCCTGTCCTAGCTCTTATTTTTATATCTTTTTGTTATGTTTTTTCTATTCTGACCCAAACCAGGGGGTTATGACAGGCATGGCTTTTTCTCTCAAAAAAAAAAAAAAAAAAACATAATTGTCATAAGGCAAGGACAACGAACTCACAACAAAAAAATAGAAAAAATAGTGGTGCTCGTCTTTCATGGTCTATGAGAGAGAGACCACGAGCTTGAGCAATCTAGAAGGTCGTTGCTTGCAGTCTGACTGGCACGTGCCAACAAAGGTAGGATGTGAAGTCACTCACAAGAGAGCTTCTAGAAAGAGAGAAGAGAGAGAGAGAGAGAGAGAGGGAAGGGAATGTTTGAGGGGTGGAGGTGACGTACTCACAATATTTATACGCTTCTTGTGACAGATTCCCACTACACCTTTCACCAAACCTTCTAGAAGGCACTAAGTTTTGATTTTGTTAGGAGTGACATGGACCCGACCCGACCCGACTTCGTGTGACATGAGGGGTAGATCTGATCTGGATTTGGATTCAAATCTTGGACTTGAGTACTATTTGGGTCTGGGTTCGGGTCTAGATAATACTTTTCAACTCCCAATACATGAAGTATATTTAAATATAATTAGATAAATAAATATTGTAGTTTTTAGGTAGGTCCAATCGAATCCAATTGCATCCAGATCTGGGTCCGAGTCCAATAAATTTGGGTCAGGTCGTCTCTGGATCTAGGTCTAGGTCCAGGTTCCATATCATTTACAGGTCTGGGTCCTGGACCTGACCCGTTGCGCCCCTAGATTTTGTTGCTCTTTTTCTCTCTATAAACCAGCACGAGGGATTTTATTTTGATTTTTTCTCTCTAGGGACAAAATTACAGGCTGCTGAAGCCCCACGGGTTAGAGAGAGTGTTTGGATTATTTGGAAAGCAAAGGCCTACGGGTTAGAGAGAGTGTTTGGATTATTTGGAAAGCAAAGGCCCACGGGTTCGAGAGAGACGGTTTGGATTATTTGGGAAGCATTCATGCCCTATATCGTCCGGGTAGATGATGGACAAAAATCATGCAATTTTTACTTTCAGACGAAGGACAGAACAGATAATGCAAGGCCGGAAATTGACCACACAATCATTACAGGATCAACAGATTTTAATGAATATTTGATCTTTTATTTTTTAATCTCTATTTCACCATGATGCATCTCCGAATAAAAAGTTTTGAAAATTATCCAAGTTGCTCTTGATTATGATTAGGAACCTAATCATGAAGAAGTACAAGATTTTAACATGGGTGAGTTTATACAAAGCACCCTCCTTAGGGGTGGGAATTACGGGTCGACCCGGTTGGGTTCGGACCTGGACCAAGACAATGGACCCGAAAGATCAAGTCTAGGTCCACTTGACCTTGATCCGGCTAGGTCTAGGTTCAGCTAGGATCCTATTGGGTTAGGTTCAGTCTAAGTCGAGGCCAACCCAACCTGATGCAACCTAAATATATTAATATAAATTACACATAG
>NW_006500340.1:1798202-1808766 GCF_000471905.2 Amborella trichopoda | reverse complement strand
AGAGAGAGAGAGAGAGAGAGAGCAGTGTAGGTTTGTATTATTTCTTGTAATTCTTTTGTAGAAGTTGAATCAAATTTCAGGTAGGTGCACAATAGTATAAAAATTGTTGGATGACTTGCCTTTCTATATTTCTTATTAAAGAATTAGCCAAAACACTTCTCAATCTTTGTCAAAAATGATAAAAAAAAAAAACGCATTACAAATAAATCCCTTATTTCTAAAAAATTTATATAATATTTTATTTTTTTTAAAAATGCCCAACTAGATTATTAAAATCAAAACCCGCTAGAGCCGGTTCCAAGTTGAACCAGCCGAATTTGCGGACACTGGTCCGAAACATAAGAATAAAAATGCGATAGTGTTCTGAAGTATAAGAATAAAAATGCAAATAGTGCTTCATTTAATAATATTTTAATGGGAGAATATACTTTTAGAGTTGACTGCCTGTCCCAATTTTTGGAGGCTGTTGAAAAATAGTTTATTATTATTATTATTATTATTATTGTTAATATTAATATTAGCTCTCTAGTACAGGTTGTCTATTTCATGGGTGACTAAATTTAAGCCTTTAAATAGTTTATTATTATTATTATTATTATTATTATTATTATTATTATTATTAATATTAATATTAGCTCTCTAGTACAGGTTGTCTATTTCATGGGTGACTAGATTTGAGCCTTTAAGAATTCAAAATTAGTTTTAATTTCTTTTAAAATTGCATCGGTGATGGTGACACGCAATTATAAAATTCATTACCTTGGGCTTCGATCTAATACCCATTTTTCCCTTCCCAAGATCGATGGAAAAGGTTTAGAGAAACTTGCATAAACTCCTTATGAAGGTTTTGTAACAATTTTTTCTAAAAATTATGTTTCTTAGCAAGTACCCCCCATACAAAAAGTGAATTTTTTTTTTTTTACGAAGATATCCTTTTCACATTTTAAAAAGTTTTTTTCTAGTCCAATAAAAACAAAATTATTGGATCGAATTTGTTTAACGCCGGAACCCCCCTCCAACAGAAAAAATCCCCATACTGCAATAAAAGAATGCCGGACTAGCCTCCCTAACCACCGGACTGTCCCTCAAAACGTCGAACCGGAGCAGTTCCAATGACATAAATGCCGGACTGCACCTTAAACATACCGGACTGACCTCTCAAAATACTGGACTGACCCTCAGAACGCTTGGCCGAGGTAATTCCAGTGAGATGAAATACCGGACTACCCCATGAAATCGCCGGATTGCCCTTCCCCAACGCCGAACCGCAATATACGAACGCCGGACTGGTATCCCTAACCACCGAACTGCCCCTCAGAACGTCAGATGGGGCAGTTCCAATGACATAAATGTCGGACTGCACCTTAAACATGCCGGGCTGACCTCCCAAAATGCCGGACTGATCATCAAAACGCTAGACCGGGGTAGTTCCAGTGAGATGAAACGCCGAAGTGCCCCATGAAAATGTCGGATTGCTCTTCCTAATCGCCGGACCACAGTATACAAAGGTCGGACTAGTAACAGCAGGTAAATCGTGAAGAGAGAGAGAGAGAGAGAGCGCCAGTGAAGAGAGAGAGTAGAAATAGGTGGATAAATCATGAAGAGAGAGGGAGCGCCAATGAAAAGAGCGAGAATAGAAATAGGTTCGTGGGTAAGGGAGGGGTAGTATTATCTTAGATTTCTTGTTTTTTTAGGTGGAGGTGGAGGTGGAGGTGGCGGTGGGGGTGGGGGTGGGGGGTATTTGCTAGGAAATATGGGTTTTAAAAAAAAGTAGTGAGGAAAGTTTAGGTCGGGAGTAAGTTGAATGCATAGTTGATTTTGGGGGATTTATATAATTTTTCCAAAAGTTTATACATGGTTGCAGCATTAAAATGTTGAGTTACAAATGCACCTCAAAAATCTATTGGAAAAGGTTGTTTTAATGTTGAAAAAGCATCTAATTGATCATCTCGACATCGAGATGTATGAGTATGAAAAACACAAATATTTTGAGTCCTAAAAATAATGCATCTTGCAATATATTATGAAATGTTTTAAATTTGGTATTCATCCAAGTTTTTTTTACTGTTGTAGCTTTATAAAATTCACCTCAAATCTTGCATGAATTTGTAGCTCTAGCATTGAAAAATATTCAAATCAATCATCTCAACAACAAAATTATGGATTTGAAATGTTCAGAAAAAAATTAAAAATCATGGGTTTGAAAATAATATAATAAAAACTTTCGAGCCTTAAATATAGTCTATCAAGTATGATTTTATCTGGACTATTTATTTTAAGATAAACGTTTATATAGATCCTAGGCTTTAAACAATCAAATTAGAACCTACCCCAAAAATTTCACTAGAAGAGGTTATTTTGATGTCCAGATATCTTCAAATTGATCATCTTGACATCAAGATGCATGGACTTGAGAAAAAAATGGATTTCAAGTTTTGGAAATAGTGCAACTTGTAACACATTTTTGAACTGCCAATTTTTAAGTTATTCAAGTTTTTGTAGATCTGCTTGATGTACACTATTTTCGAAGCTTTAAATTTTATAATTAAAGATGATAATATATTTGAAGGCTAGTCAAATATTTCCAGTAATGAAATCACATTTCCTGACATTATTTGAAGGTGGACTCTAATTTGATTGTTTAGAGACTCGGCTCTATACAAACCACACCTTATTTTAAACATGAAAAAACGGCATTATTTTTTGGATCTTTAAATTCCATAGTAAAAAATAGTACAAGACTTGAACACCATCAGAAAAGTTATGTCTGGTGCATTACCCTACGAGCGTCACCCTTAATATAGTTCCCCTTCTTCATTTGTTTTGAGGTATGATTTGCATAAGGTTGCAACTTAGACGTGCACCACCAAATTTTATCATACGATGTAATTTTGGTATAAAAACTTCATAGGATGTTTTAAGATTCTATTTTTATTTCTAACTATGAAATTTTAGATTCCAAAAATGATTCAACTCAAGTAGATCTATAAACATATAAAAATATTGAAAATAGACGGTCCAGATAAGATGCTGCAAGATGAACTATTTTTAGGACTCAAAATACTTATATATATATATATATATATATATATTCGTACTTCTTGATGTCGAGATGATGATTTAAAAGATTTTCCAATTTCAAAATAATATTATAAGATGGATTTTTTAGGTGCAACTTAATTCTAAGGTTGCAACGTATATCAACTTTTTCTTTTGTTTAATGTGAAAGTTTGCTATTTCCTTTCTATACTTTGTATTGCATTAAAAAGGTAGCGCTAAAATTCCTATTAACACTATTTATAGATCTAAAATCTTGGACAATTGCTAACAATACAAGGATGGATTATAAATAGAAAAGAGCTCATGTGACATTGGGTGGACTCTTTAAGTTGGCAATATATAAGGCCAAACAGAAAGGGAGAAAAAAGACCATTGGTTATGATCACTAACATTTCACGTTCACATGAGCTATACTAGAGCAGGAAAGAGAATCAGGATTTATGTAACGAATTTCAATTAATTAAAAAAAAAAGCTAAAATAATGATGATGATGAAAGATTATTGTATATATTAATGTTATAAAAGTTTTCAAGACAACTTAGAAGTGCTCAAATCTCCTTTGATTCGGGACTTCAGCATTTCTTTTTTTAAATATGGGACCTCAGCAATTCCAAAGGAAGTCTACCAAAAGTTGGGCAAGGGATCCTTGAAATTTTCCAAGACAATCTATCAATACGGCCTTAGCCCGGCTCGGTACCTTGGCTAGTTAGGTCCAAGTCGGCATTTCTAAACATTTATATACACTTACGCCATTTGTTGATAACCTTATCGAGAGTTCAAACAATATTGGGAGAAACTTGAAAGATTGAACAAAATACAATATTGGAAGGAATCTGCTCTGTTCCAAACCCAAATGCTTTATTCTTAATGTCTATGAGAATCTTAGAACACAACACATGCATTTGGGTGTCGATTCTCCAGAATATCATATGCTGCATATGCGCTCTGCTTTTTTTTTTTTTTTCTCCTCTTCAAACAGGCCACATGGTGGAGCATCCCCATGTGCTAAGTCTACTTTTCGGAAAAGTGAGTTTGTAAGAAGTAAAAGAAAGGAACCAAAATTATTATCTCCTCATTATCTTTCCCTAATGATTGTTTAATTTGACTTTGGCAATAAAATATTGGTTTTTAAAAGTCTATGTTCCTAGGGTGTCGATTTAGTACTCGAAACCAAGAGCCATTATACCGAATATCAACCCCTAATCGAGAATAAAAATCGAAAAGTCGGTCGAGTTGGTTACTCGGGCTAGGGCCCTTGCGAGCCCAAGTTGTTCCAAGTTGGAGGTCGAGCCCGGGATTTTTTTTTAAAAAAAATAAAATAAAAAATATATCTGTAACATGTTTATTTATATCTTTCTATTATTTTTGCCATGAATACTTATTTTCACATTTTCCATTTCTTTTGGAAACTTGAAAATACCTTCAGTCACTAACTCATTTGTTAAAATCTATTTTTTCACTACTTTTTTAATCACAACTAGTTGTGTTTTGTTAAATTTTGCATCGCATATATTGTTCCTAGTTTTTTGGATTTTTTATTTTTTTATTTTTTAATAGTTATCAACTACTACAATACTTGGCCTAAGTAGAGCTGAGTTACTCGGAATCGGGCGAGTACTCGATTGGGGTATGGGCTTGGCCGGAGCTATCTTTTCGAGTATTGAGAGAAATCACTCCTTCAATTTTCTTTTGGGAAAGGTTTCTATACTTCCCCTACAACATAGAAGATCTATGCTTCCCCTACCATCCCGTCATCCAATTTTGATCAAGAGAGCCACTCCCCGTTTGATCTTAGATCGGACATCTAAAAGTATTTTAGTTTTAGTTTTTTTATACAAATTGTATGAATATGAAATTTGGTATGTGCCATCTTTTCATTGGGGCGCACCTAGAAAAAAAGGTTAAAAATAAATTTTCGATAAAATATAATGACCAAAATACCTTTTGAAACTTTCAAGGGTATTTTGGTCATTTTATTTTATTAGAAATATGTTTTTATATATTTTTCGCTGGTGCAAGTTTAATAGAGGATTGGACGTTTAAAATTTGGTGTTAAAATAGTTTATAGAAAGAAAATGAAATATAAATAGCATAGAGACATGACATTATAACTGGGACAATCTTAGCCCTCCATTTAGAATGGAGTGTTGGATAAGGAGAAGCATATAAGTTTTATGTTGTAGGGAAAGCATAGAAAGCTTGCTCTGTTCTTTTTATTTTTTTGAGGTTCAAACGTAGGAATCAAACCGACCGAACTCAGACGGACCCACCGATCACTGACCGTTGAACTCGATCTCACCAAAGTCCAGCCCCCCGAAACTTGGACCTGCAAAGTTCGGAACGGCCGAAGAGAATTATAAATGAACAAAAATAAACTATTGTTCTTCTGTTTTGAGGTATGTCAATATGACACATCTATATGACAATGTTTGATCGAGTGGCCATTACCTCTAGGCTCAAATCATTAATGAATTTGCAAACCATAGCCGTGATCTGCACCCCGTAGAATATTGGGAGATCGACAGCCCAGAATAATCTGTAACAAAAATAATCACATATTTCTCAGTAGAAACTATCAAAGGAAAACATAGCACATAGATGTGCCTCCTCCTTTTTTTTGAGAAACAGTGACATTTTATTGCATCATCGAGCAACAGTTACAAAGATTCAGACGCCAATCAGGCCCATGTAACAAACCACAAAATAAAAGTAAAAGACAAATTTTACATCAAAATTGCAGAAAAACATCTGAGACCAGCAACCTATATAACAATGGGACCTTCGGCACAACTCCATCTTTCGCCAGACGATCTGCCTCCATATTACACTTTCTATACGCATATGTCAGAGACACTACCATTTCCAGAACAGATCAAAGATGCCTCCTGAACCCGTTCATGTAGAGACCATGGATACTCTGCTTCCTTCTTCATCTATTTAATGACATTCATTGAATCTCCTTCCACGACAACAGGGCTTATTGAATCTTTTTGCAAACTTAATACCTTGAAGCAAAGCTTTCAACTCTGCGTCATTCGCAGTCAGACTGCCCACAGGCCCGTAATATTTCAGCAAGACATTACCCAAACAATCCCTAATAATACCGCCTATTCTAACAGGGCCTAGATTACCCATTGAAGGTTTAATTTAATCCATCCCTCATCAGGTAATTGCCAGAGACCCACCATCAATGTCTTTTCCTTCACAAGTACATGAAGATTATACATAAGATCCAGTGTAGACACCCCCCACTACTCTAGCCAATCTGCCACAGATATCCATATTTTTTCATTTAATTCAATGTTCGGCTTAATATTTTCGAAAACTCTTATGTTGTGTTCTTTCCATAGCTCCCAGTAGCTTTAACAACTTTCCATACAAACTTTCCTTTCTTTCCAACTCCTTCAATCTTCCAATGGCCAACTGCATGTTCAGCTTGTGTGGGAACACCTACTTGTACTCCCACCCATCCTAAAACCCACAGCCAAAACTGAGTTAGCATAACAATAATTTAGAAATAGAAATAGATGGTCAACAGTTTCCTCATGACATTTACGCAAAATACAAACATTTGGAAGAAATAAATGTATCTCCTCCCTTACTTGGAAACAAACCCAATATCATACATGTAACTCTCTCTCCTTAACCGAAGAAAACCTAATTACCGAAAGGAAAAAGTTTATATAAGGATAGAACCTTATAATGCAGAGCTACGGATGCATCTCAAAAATCCATCGGAAAAGGTAGTTTTAATGTTAAAAAACCCTTTGATTGATCATCGAGATGTATGACCATAAAAAATAAAAAGGTTTTAAATCTCATAACTAGTGCATTTTACAACTTGTTATCTACACCATCCATTTTCAAGATTTTCATATGTTTATAGATCTACATGATTTTAACCATTTTTTATATTTAAAATTTTATAATTAGATATAAAAATAGATTTTGAGATAATCCTAAGAACATTTTACATCAAAATTATATACAATGATAAAATTTGAAGGTGCACCTTACCTTACAGCAATGGATGCATTCGTATGCCAACTGCACCCTTACCGAAAATATACAACCTTATCTCTATCTTTAGCAAGGTGAAACAGGGGTTGTAAATTGGGTTAGGTCGACCAGCTGACCCGATGGCATGATTCGAATAGGGTTTAGGTTTGGGTCTAGATCCTACACGTAGTGGATCAGGTTTGGGTTCAGTCAAGACCTAAATGGGTCGGGTCTAAGTTGGGTCTAAACTAGCTTGTTATTTTCTATAGAAAAAATTATATTTTCTATTAAAAAATAGAGTGATTTATGTATGGACCCTAAAAATTTTAAATCCATACGTAAATTACTCTAAAAATTATATGTTTTGCGTGAAACTCGGCCAGGTAGAAATCCATGTACAACTGACTTTGAGTCCAGCCAGGACCCAACCCAACCCGGACACACCCCTAATAAAATACAAAAAAGGCAAAGGTAATATCTTACCAAAAAAATATCTTTGAGGTCATTAACTTTCCGTGACCCCCGTCGATAAATTGGACGCTGTGCTCGTACGACGGTACGTACTTTGAATTGTTAAAAACATCCACGAGGTAGTTGTAACTTAAAAGTTATAAATTTTCATGCTCCATCGAGATTAAAGAATATTGGATTGTTTCATATACTGTAGTGTAGCTGCATATATAAAATGCAGTATTTGATATAATTCCTTTTGGTAGTACTACAATATGGTGCATTGAGAGAGATTTTTTTATGAGGAAGAAAATATAAGATGGAAATGGTAGCATGAACCTTGACAAGAGGAAGAGAGAGGGGATGGGTGTGCAAATATGGAAAAAGAAAACTAAATGGTGGATAAAGAAAAAGGAGAATATGTTTCATTTTTTTAGTATCTATCTACCTATTATTTATTATCTATTATACATAAAATGTGAGTGGGTTCGTGAAGTAATCAAACAAGAAATATGTTCGGAGCTACTCGAAGCAAAGGAGCAGCCACGGAGAGCAGCTTTGCGGCACAACTAAGGAGAGCTTTGGGGCTTGTACAAACAATTGACTCATAATTAAAATTAAAATTTAACTTTCAAGTTAATATAATGTTTTCGACATCGAAACTACATCTTTTGACAAGATTTAGAAGTACACTGTACTTGTAGGTGGATATCCTATACAAACCTCACCTTAAAAAAAAAAAAGAAAGTATCTTGTCCATATCAAGTGGATAAGTGGAAGGGTGTACATACCCTCTTTCAATAGGTTGAGATTTCACAATGCCACTTCTAATGCCCAAAACATTAAATTATTTTTCTAATTTTTTATTTAAATAAAATATCTATATGAATTTTGGGGTATAGGTTTATTTTTTATAAAGAGAACTAAATAAAAATAATCAACTATATTTGTAAATAAATAATTAATCAAATATATTTGTAAAAATATATTTGTAAAAATAATCAAATATATTTGTAAATAAATAAATAATTTATTCTGATCAATATTTTTACTCAAAATATTTTTAGTTAATTTTACTTATAATAATGAAGTTAGAACCCAAATTTTAGGTTAATAACAATTTTCCAGGTTAATATCATAGTCAAATAAAAATTAAAATAAAAGATAAACTTAATTTCGTCATTCGAATGAGGTTGGTTCAATTTGAACCATTAAAATGGTACCTGCCCACCTGTTAAGTGTCCACAGCATGTGGACACGAGACCAATAATGTCAAGTTCACTTCGCTCATTTTTTTCATTATATATATATATATATATATATATCAAATTTATTTACAATAAATTAAAACAAAAAAAAGTTCGAAGTCGTCTTCCTAATCAGCCTAATCAGCTGAAGCACCGAATTGTTTCATTTTTTGTAAGAAGACTAAAAAGGAATACGACAACATTGCTGAGAAACCAACTTTTAAAAAAAGATGCTGTTTGTATAGGGCCTAGGCTCTAAACAATCAAATTAAAGCCTACCTTTAAATAATGTCATGAAATATGGTTTCATTAAATTGTACTTTCATATTTATTTATAAAATTTAAAGCTTCAAAAATGGTGTAGACTGACATATCTTTGAAAACTTAAAAATCTTGAAAATTGACTGTCCAAAATGCATTACGAAATACACTATTTCCAAAACTTGAAATTCATTTTTTTCTCACGTGCATGCATCTTGATGTCAAGATGATCAATTTCAAGATATTTGAGAATCAAAACAACTTCTTCTAATGAAAGTTTTGAGGTAGCTCTAATTTGATTGTTTAGAGCATTGGCTCTATATAAACTTGTCCCTTTAAAAAAACATGTAAAACCTACGACATCGAAAAAAAATTAGACAGTACTTGGGCCCCGCACAACCAAAGATACTGTAGCCAAACATATAAAACTAAGAAATAGAACCCGAGCCCTGACTGTATTCCATGTTTCATGCAGAAAAAACAGCAAATATGTTCAATGTATCATATAGAAAACATAGCAAATATGTCATTTTACATAAAATAGATCTCTCTCTCTCTATTGCGTGGGTCAAAAAGGCGTACCGAAACGAAGGGTAGGACAGAGCAGGCACAATCTTGTTTATTTGGTTGAAGCAAAGAAAATGGCGTACCGTGTCAAGCGCCACAACCAAACCAAGGTCCCAATGAATTACAAAATGTACTCCTCATTGCATGGAAATCTCTTTAGGATCCCTTGAGTTTAGATTTTTTGAATATATCGTAATATAAGGGAAAAAATTGTATAATGTGAAACTTTAACTTTATACTAAAAAGTAATGCGTACCTCAAAAAGTCGTCGGAAAAGTTTTTTTTTTTTGTTGTGAGCCCCTCTAATCGATCATCTTGACCTCAAGATATATTAATATAAAAAAATAAATTCTAAAAATAGTGCGTCATCCATACCACCTTTTTTTCAATATTTAGTAGTGTTTATAGATCTAAACAGATCTATAAATCTAATATTTATAATTAAAAACAAAAAGAGTTTCAGACCATCGTAATGGTTAGGAACTAGAACAACATACTGTTGAAAGGTTGGGAGGTATGCCTTGTTTAAAGTTGATACCTTGTATAAACTGCACTCTAATAGAAAAAAGATACAAGTCATATTGCACCCACAGACGCATGTCTTGTAATGAATTGAGTTCGGAAAGACCATTTTCGGACATGAGTTTTGAATCCAAGTCTATTGTCATCTTGTACTTTCTTTTGGTCTATTTTTGTATCAATCAGCGTTTTAAAAATCGTCGAGTCTAACCGGACTCGCCCGGTTCGACTCGGAATTCACGAAAATGGACCGGATCGGTTTAAGAATCGGGAATCGTCCGGTTCTAGAGGGAACCGGACGATTCCGCACAGTGACTCGCCGATTCCCTGTGCGGAATCGGCGAGTCCGTGAAGAACACGGGTTGCACAGTGTTCTTTACGGATTCTTTCAAATTTGTCATTTTTTGATCATTTTTTTTGTTTTTTTTGGCATGTGATCTGATTTGCAGGCTGTAAACAGC
>NW_006500340.1:1739220-1769777 GCF_000471905.2 Amborella trichopoda | reverse complement strand
TCTCTCTCTCTCTCTCTCTCTCTCTCTCTCTCTCTCTCTATAACATACAGGTAATTTCTTATATATATATATATATATCAAGAGAGAACTGTGATCTTCCTGTCTGGCTGAGTTGAGTTGCCATAGTCACTCAAATTAACTTGTATGTTGCCTTTGTAGTATCAATTTGAGAAATATTTCAAGAAAAATGAAGGACATAATGCCTAGCATTGTCAGCAATGCACCTTACTTGTTTTGAGGCTAGTTCTGGATCAAAAAATACATTATATGTTGATCATTTTCTGAAATTTGCGACTAGATTGTCGGATGTTAAATCTTGACATGATCAAGTGTTTCTAATTACTTAACATTTATTTATCAATTTGGGATCCAGAATTGTAATAGGGGGTATGTCCTCTGATCTCTGGTCTTTTACTCTTGGATATTTTTGTTTTGGAAAAAGTTTATATAAGGATGCAACCTTATAATGTAGAACTACGTATGCACCTCAAAAATCCATCGGAAAAGGTAGTTTTAATGTTGAAAAACCCTTTGATTGATCATCTCGACATCGAGATGTATGACCATGAAAAATGAAAAGATTTTAAGTCTTAGAAATAGTGCATTTTACAACATATTATGTACATTGTCCATTTTCAAGATTTTCATATGTTTTTAGATCTACTTGATTTTAACCATTTTTTAAATTTAACATTTTATAATTAGATATAAAAATAGATTTTGAGATAATCCTAAGAACATTTTACATCAAAATTATATACCATGATAAAATTTGAAGGTGCACCTTACCTCTACGGCTACGGATGCATCCGTATGCCAACTGCACCCTTTTGTTTTTGGGTGAATCCCCTGCCCATTTTTCTTTATATATAAAAGATAAGATACATTAAATGCGAAGGGAGATCCGTTTATGAGGAATAATTGCGACATCAGAAAGCAAAAGGAAAGAAATAGAATCTGGTGGTCTTGTTTGCCATCCTGTGGTTCTTTTCCTCAAATAAAAAAAACCTTATGCTTCTCTGTATTTTGTGTTGGTCAATTCAACCTACATCCCTTGCATATCTTTAATGTGCTTCTGTTGTTTTTTCTTTGTTAATATTTGTAGATCTGTTGAGAGTCATTCCCAAACATTTGCTCACCGTGAAAGAAAGAAGGTAATTGCAAGATGTTTCTCCCCATTCTAACCATTGGTGGCTTATTCACCATAAATCCCAAATTCTTATCTTCTATATTTGCCATATATCTGATGTAGATGCCGGATATGCTTAATTGGTTTGGGTGGTGCACGTGGGATGCTTTTTATACTGATGTTACGGCTGATGGAGTCAAACAAGGTTTGGAAAGGTATTGAACTGCTTTGGGTTATTTCTCTTCTTTTGAGGCTAAATATTTATATGGATTTTAGATTACAAAATGATTTTTATACTGAAGTTGATTAGTCTAGTGCAGTTTAGAGAAAGGTGGAATACCCCCCAAGTTTGTAATAATAGATGATGGTTGGCAATCTGTTGGCATGGATCCCATCGGTGTTGCCTCTGAGGCTCAAGATGCAGCAAAGTAAGCATACAGTTAATTATATTTTATATATAAGCTTGTCAATGGCTAGGTCTTCTTCCATTTTGAGATTATAATATGCAATTGTTCCCTTGGACAGCTTTGCAAACAGGCTCACACATATTAAGGAGAATCACAAGTTTCAGAAGAATGGAAAAGAGGGTCACAGAGAGGAGGATCCAGCGTTGGGTCTTTTTCACATAGTCAGTGAAATCAAAGGCAAACACGATGTAAAGTAAGATTACTATCTTCCACCAATTTGATCGTTGTTCATTTTTTTAAATTCATTGTGAGAATTCATTCTTTTCGTATTGATGATCAGCTTTTGGACACAATTTGATTACTATCTGCCACCAATTTGATAGTTGTCCATGTATTATTTCAAAAGTCATCCATTTAAACTTCTGTTGATGTGTATCATTTATATTGGCGAACACCAAGGACCGACTTAGATGCAATAATGAAAACTCTGTTTTGGATAGTTTCTGTCCATGCATTTGGCTTATAACTTGTGTCCAGAAATATTAAAATGGCTAAAGTAAATGAAACATCTTTAACCATTTGTATATAGTGAATAAGTTAATTATGTCATAATTCCATGTATTGCTATCTTGCCATGCATTTGACATATTTCTGATTTTATTACTATCCTAATTGGTTATGTACATTTTCTTGCAATCCATGTAATTACTTTGTTACATCTTTGGTTATCTTGCTAATAATTTCCTTTCTCATTTTTCAGATATGTCTACGTCTGGCATGCATTGACTGGGTATTGGGGTGGGGTAAGGCCTGGTGCTAAAGGAATGGAACACTATGAATCAAAGATGGCATATCCCGTCACTTCTCCTGGGATTCTATCGAATGAAGCTTGTGACGCCTTAAATAGCATTGCACTTAATGGCCTTGGCCTTGTAAACCCGGAGAAAGTTTTCAGCTTCTATGATGAACTCCACTCTTATCTCGCATCAGCTGGAATTGATGGGGTCAAAGTTGATGTCCAAAACATTCTAGAGACCTTAGGAGCTGGCCATGGTGGGCGTGTGACCCTCGCTAGAAAATACCATCAAGCATTGGAAGCTTCAATCTCGAGAAATTTCCCCGATAATGGAATAATTGCTTGCATGAGTCACAATACGGATGGTTTGTACAGGTAATGGAAACTGTGAGTACTTGGGTTCTCTATTTGAGTTTTTGTTAGCTGCCGGTGAGCTTTTGCTCATTCCTTTCACTAACAGTTGGTTTATCTAAACCTCTTTCTCCAAAATTTTTGTTAATGTCTGTTACTTTTTTTGTATTCTTAATTAGTTTGATATCTTGTTTTGATTATAGCTCAAAGAGAACTGCAGTAATAAGAGCATCCGATGATTTTTGGCCTAAAGATCCAGCCACTCACACAATCCACATTGCTTCTGTGGCATATAATACTGTTTTTCTCGGAGAATTTATGCAGCCTGACTGGGATATGTTCCATGTATGTTGCCATACTCGGATCTTTTTGTTCCTTTTTTTTTTTTTGGTGGAAATGTGTTGGGCATCTATCAGTGCATTAAATATTTGCAAGCTGGTTTATTAACTTAGAAATTCAAACACTACATTCGAGGAGTATTATTTGTGTTTGTATATCATGATTTCATTCTTTTTCCTTTGGCTTTGTGCAGAGCCTTCATCCAATGGCTGAATATCATGGAGCAGCACGTGCAGTTGGTGGATGTGCCATTTATGTCAGGTCTCTCTCTCTTTCTTTCTCTCTATGCCTCTGTGTGTTTGCGCATGCATGCGTATCTGTGTATATATATTTTTTCTGTTTAAAAAATTCAGGCATTGAAACCTTGGATATCCAGCTAAATAATTTATTTTGATAGCTTAAAATTCATGGAGACTGAAGCTGTTGGCTAAATTATCACTTTAACTTTACTCAATGCAGTGACAAACCAGGAAACCATGATTTTGATCTGTTGAAGAAGCTTGTACTTCCAGATGGCTCGATATTGAGGGCCAAACTTCCGGGGAGACCCACCAAGGATTGCTTGTTTTCTGATCCTGCAAGAGATGGGAAAAGGTGAGAAACTAAATAACTATTTCCTCTCATTATTCATGACCACAACTTTCTGAATCCACTGTTAACTGGGTTTAAGCTTATTCTTGGTTTTTAATTGTGAATTTTTATGTGGTAAATACTGACTAATTGGTAATTTGTCTTTGTACCATGTAGCTTGTTGAAAATATGGAACCTCAATGATCACACTGGAGTCCTGGGAGTCTTTAATTGTCAAGGAGCTGGATGGTGTAGGATTGGCAAGAAGAATACGATTCATGATAAACAACCAGGGACAATCACGGGAAGTATTAGAGCAAAGGATGTTGACTATTTGCCAAAGATAGCAGAAAATGACTGGAGTGGAAATGCTGTTCTATACTCACATTTAGGAGGTAAGATTTTTGAAATAACTTTTATGTTCATTACGTCACTCCATGAAAGACCAAAATGTTTCTTGGTTCCTAAAGGACCAAATCGCATTCAGCTCAGTTAATTCGTTGGGGTTTTAATGGTCAGTGTATTGCTATTTACTCACTATTACTCAAGTTCAAATCCTATTCAACATACTTCTGTCCCTTAGGCTTTGGTTTAGCAGTAGACATTTCAGTTTTGGGTGAGGGTGATCAAGGTTTGAGCGCTTAAAATTTGTCCAAAAACCCCAAACAGGCAAACCTTGGCTTTTTCGTTTTTGCTTCCCTTTCTTTCTCCTAGGAATCAAGTTAGTTCTGGAATCAAGTTAGTTCTGGACATAATGTGGGAGGTCAAGGGTTTGATCCTCGAAGTTTGTCCCAAAAGGCCCAAGTTAATCACATTAAATGTCAAATGCAACGGGATCCCAATGCTTCCAGGTGGTTAAAAGGTCCAGAGTTTGCTTTCTTGAACACAAGGATTTAAAAAGCTTGTTATTTAATAAAACACAAGGATTTAAAAAGCTTGTTATTTAATAAAACACAAGGATTTAAAAAGCTTGTTATTTAATAAATGAGTTTTGTGAGGGGAAAAAGGAAACAAATAAAAAGATAGAGGGGAATACGACAGATCTGTAAGAGATGAAAGAGTTCATAGTCCACAAATCAGCATTTCATGCGTTTGATATACTCTTCTTGAAACACATTTCAAGTGTTTCTTGCATTTTATATTCTTGACAAAGTATGAAAGAAAAGCGGGCTGTTGGGTAGTTTCCGAGTTTGGGTTCAGTTTCGAACCTTGATATCCTGCTTGTTTACTCGTTTTCCACTATTTTTTGTGCAGGAGAGCTAGTGTATCTTCCCAAAAATGCATCTGTTCCCGTTACCTTGAAGTCCCGAGAGTATGAAGTTTTCACAGTTGCTCCTGTTAAGGATCTCTCCAATGGCGCCTCTTTTGCACCAATTGGCCTGATCAAGATGTTCAATTCTGGTGGGGCTATCAAGGAATTGGCATACGAGTCATCCGAAATCACGACTATCAATATGAAAGTTCGTGGGTGCGGCCTTTTCGGAGCTTTTTCCTCTACAAGACCCAAGAGAATCACAGTGGGCTCTTTGGAATCAGAGTTCACATATGAGGAGAGTTCAGGTCTGCTCAGCCTTGATTTGGGAGTTCCTGAGAAAGAGTCATACATGTGGGAGATCACAGTAGAAGTATAACTGGTTTTGGAGATTGCTTTTTGAGATAATCTGCTTTGTGATTTAGATGAATGATATTCGAGGAAACCAGGAACAAAGAAAAAGACGGAAGTTTTCGGTTTTCTCCACTTCCACTTTTATATTAGGAACCAATGGAAGAAACTAGGAAGAATTCTTCCTCAAATGTTGTTATGAGAGCTTACTTTTATATTTGGAACCATCGGAAGAAACTAGGAAGAATTCTTCCTCAATTGTTATTATGAGAGCTTGTGAAAGAAAATGCGTGATGAGAGTATTTCAAGCATTTACTCATGAATTCTATAAAGATTGTAGGATACATTCCTATCTTTGGAGGAAGAGATAAATAAAATTTAATAAATAAAATTTAAAAAAGAGAGAGAGAGAGAGAGAGGATAATTAATATGAAGACAATTATGAGAGCTTGTGAAAGAGAATGCGTGATGAGAGTATTTCAAGCATTAACTCATGATCTTCACTATCCATACATTGGAGTCATATGCCTATTGTTCAATGTAGGATATAAAAAATCTAACTGTTTGAGCCAAATTGGATAGGGAAGGTGGCGATTCCTAACCGAAAAACCCTATAATTGCTTGAGTCTCCTGTTTTTCCAGTATTACTTCTTCTTCTTTATATTTATTTATTTTTATTTTTATTTTTTAGTTTTATGTTAGCCTTGTGCAGGTACAACGAGCCTGTGCCCCTGCCCAGTAGATTTCAATTTTCGGAACACTGGTTCGATGTAAGCTTGAATGCTTTGGAACTCAACTGATGGCATTTAATTCTGGATATTCTGTGGGGAAATTTTTCTTAACTGGCCTGTGCCCTGAGAGTAGCTTGGCTAAGTCCGAGTGGACTTGGTGCTGTAATGCACAGGGCCAATAAACCCTAAAAATAAAAATTTCAAAAAAATAAAATAGTAATTGGAATTTAAACAACCAAAGGCAGCATAAAAATCCAAAAAAGCTAAAATAATTTATAAAACTTTGATTTGAAAAGTTTTATCTGGGGACATGTAGAAAAATATAGAAAAAGAGAAAATCTTAGTATGACTATTATTAAAAAATTTTAGAGTCTAAAGCATTTTTCAAAGTTCTAACTTTCTCTAATATCAATAGTCAAAGCTATGTTATTTGTAAAGAAAATAACCACGGATCCTCACCGTATATCACCAAAAGCAAAAAGATATGACTTAATGCCGATCCTTAATGCACGCTTACTACCATTGAAAAACTCACTTACCTACTACCATTGAAAAACTCACTAGTTATCCTCATATTACTCAGCGCCTGTATATTTCTGGTTAACTCATTCATAACCAAAAGCAAAAGGATATGACTTAATGCCGATCCTTAATGCACGCTTACTACCATTGAAAAACTCACTAACCTTTCTAGCAGTTATCCTCATATTACTCAGCATTCTGGTTAACTCATTCATAACCAAAAGCAAAAAGGTACGACTTCATGCCGATCCTTAATGCACGCTTACTGCCATTGAAAAACTCACTTACCTTTAATGCACGCTTACTACCATCGAAAAACTCACTTACCTTTCTAGCAGTTATCCTCATATTACTCAGTGCTCCCTCCCTCCCTCATTATCCTCATATTACTCAGCGCTCCTTAAGCAACCTGGGGGTGTGCCCCTCAAGCAACCTCGGGGTGGGCCCCCTGTGATTGGTTGGCTACTCCCTGCACAGCCATCATTTTGTGTGCCCCTTAAGCAAGCTGGGGGTGGGCCCCCTATGATTGGCTGGCTACTCCCCGTACGGCCATCGTTTTTGGATTCACTCGTATATAAATCAAGTCTTGGCTGGCTACTCCCTGCACAGCCATCATTTTTGAGTTCACTCTTATATAATCAAGTCGGTTAACATAGTTGTTCACTCGTATATAAATCAAGTCGGTTAATATAGTTGGTGTCGGTTAACATAGTTGGTGTCATTATATTCTTAGTATTCCACTAGTATTGAACCAATTGATACGCACATTCATTTACTGGTCCCTCTAAATTACACTAGTCCCTCAAAAGTACATTCATTAATTGGTCCCTCTATATTACACTAGTCCCTCAAAAGTACATTTATTTAAGAAATCCCCCTAAAAAGTTTGACTTTACATTCATAAACATCTTTTTTTTATGTTTTTTTCCCAAGCCGCCCTTATTTTAGACCTTGAAGGTTTGAAATTTCATCTCTTTTAACTCATAAACTTACTTCAGACCTTTGTTTAACTTTACATTTATAACCATTTTTTTTTTCTGTGTTTGACTTTACATTCAACCATCTTTTTTTTCAGTTTTTTTCCCAAGCTGCCCCTATTTCATAAGTTTGATATGTTGATAGTTTGAATAACTCTATATGTCTCCTTTGTTGTTGTATATATATATATATATATATATGAAAGCACTACGCAACGCCTATAGGCGAAAATGAACAATGATTTTGCCTATGCTCATCATCGTCCAAAGTTCATCGCACGTTCATGATTGTCCGGTAATATTTCAATTTTCATTTTTTTTCTATAAATCAAAATGATATGAAATTTGGATAAAAAAAGCAGTTTTTCTTGAGTGGGTAAATCTGATGTGAATTGCTCTAAGAATGCAACATGAAATTAAGTTCTCTTCCACATTCCCACCAGGTATATTGCTTCCACAATATGTTGTCAAACAGCGAAGTATTGCTCATACTTTACATTTCCAATACAGTGGAAATGGTGATCTCAGTCGTCACTATTTGACCATGGAAAGTAGATGTAGATAACATACTATATAGGCTACATGAATTAGAATATACAATCTTTTCGTGAAAATCCACAAACATCTTAGAATTTGTCTATATTATGTTTTCTTTTGTTGACTTGTGTAGTGCGAACAAAAATAATATATATTTGCCATTAAGCCCTTTTTATAATTTATTTTTGCACAATTTCTGCTAAAGTTTGTTGCTATCTATATGGTCAAAATAGCGCGAGAGCGTTTTCAATATACCTAAAAATGTGATTGGTGTTTCTAATATCTATTTAAAAAAGAAACTGTTGGAACCAACCCATAGTTAGCAAGTCATGGAATGACAATACAATCGCCAAAACTTAGAGAATCATGAATGTTTGGGATTTGGCTCAAAGGAACAAAGTGAATAAATCAGATATATAAATGTCACAGTAAAAGATTATGAATTACGTTTATCGTATGGATACATTGAAACCATTAAAATACTTTTATGTCCTTACCTAATATCATAAGTGTCATACTGACAAATTTTATCTAAACTTTCAATAAATACAACAACAATGCTTACTTTGTTCTCACGACAAAGAACATATGATAGTTTTATTGGGAGCATACAATATAGGGTGAGGTTTCTATAAGGTTGCAACCTTAAACAATCCAATTAAGGGGCACCTTAAAATTTTATCATAAGATATAATTTTGTTGTAAAAAATTATTAGTATGATCTTAATATCTATTTTCATACCCAATTAGAAAATTTTAAATTCCAAAAATGGTTAAAATCAAGTAGATCTATAAATATATGAAAATATTGAAAATGGACGGGCTAGATAATGTGTTGCCAGATGTACTATTTTCAAGATTCAAAAACTTTTTTTTTTTCATATTCATAGATATTGATGTCAAGATGATTGATTAGAGGGCTTTTTCAACATTAAAACAACATTTCCGATAGACTTTTGAGATGCATATGTAATTCTACATTTTAAGGTTGCAACCTTATATAAACTTTTCCCTACAATATAACATCACAACGACAACACTAAACACAAGAACTACATCAGCCAACAATAAGAATGGAAACCAAGGTATGGGAATATCGTTGTAAGAAAAAAAAAAGATCTTTAGTAAAGGAATGCAGTTAACTAAAACACAAAAACCGAAATATGTACCGTAGTGATCCATCCAAATTGTTATGTTGTACACACTACAGAACTTAAAAAAAATATAAAAGGTGAAATTAATCAAACTTTAGTATGCAAAAAGAAAACAAAAAAGTGCTTAAGCAAATCTAAATATTCGAAGTGCACCCTGAATTCTTAGTTACCTAAATCTTTAGTTGTATCTGAATCTCTCTTTTGCTCTTTATTATGATGCTTCTTAGTTACCTAAATCTTTAGTTGTATCTGAATCTCTCTTTTGCTCTTTATTACGATGCTTTATGTTTAGAGGGAAAAAAGATTACTTATTGGGTTACTTTTCCTCTATTTCTATCTAGTTTTTTGAGATATATGGTTGCTCTGATGGATTATTTTTTTTGAAGAGTATATTGCTATTTTTTTGGAGAATATATTGCACTTTTTTTTAAGGGAACATATTGGTGAAAATTCTTGATGCAATTTTTTGTTAAATCAAGATTCTTTTTTAAGGGAACATATTGGTGAAAATTTTTGATTGGAATTTTTGTTAAATCAAGATTCTTAATGTACTTCTACTTCTATTGTGCTTATCTCTAAACTAAAATTCAAATATATTAAATCATTGAAGAGATAAAATTGCAGGGAAGAAACTTTTTTGGAAATTTTTTTGGAAAAATAGATAAAATATTGATTTTTATCGGTTCCATTAAAAAAATGGGATTTTTTGAAAAATCATGTGTTAAACGGACACTTGCTGATGCAAATAAAAATCGGGGATTTTTTTATTTTTTATTTTATACTTTTTTTTTTAATTTTAGAAAATATGTTATTTGAGATTGTAGTTTTCCTTAGGGTTATTATTGCTTTCTTTAGTCTATGGGAGTTGGTTATGTTAGAGTTTTAGGAGGATATAGTTTCTAGTTTTGTGGGGGTTGAATTGTTAGCTCTTAATGGGTTGATAAGCATTATAAAAGAAAAAAAAAAAGAGATACGGACGAAGGTGGTGCATGAGGATAAAGAGAAACCAAGTTGGTTATTTCCTAAATATAAGGAGATATTATTTGGTAAAGATTTTAGGGAGATTTACTTAAGAAGATGGGAGAGAAAATAGTAGCAAAGAGAGAGTGAGATAAAAGTTATTTTTGTTTGTAGGTGTTTATTTATTTATTTATTTATTCTTGTAAATGTATTTAAAGAGAAGATGCCTTTTTATTTTTTTTGTAAAAAGAGATAGTTGGATTTGAGTAAAAAATTTGGGTCTTCTGAAAAGATCTTTTGGATAGACTCCCTTGCAGACCTAGAGAGAGGGTATATTCTCTCACCTTTTATCATTATTTTTATTTTCTGGTTTATTTTTTTTTCTCCCCGAAAACCGGTACCCGCTCTCTCTCTTTGTAGGTCCAAGTGAGTTGAAAATAGTAAGAAAAGACATGAGAACTTATGGCGTCACTCTCTCTTTGTAAGCCCAAGTGGGCATAGATAAAAATAGTGAGAACAGATATGGGAACTTATGGCGTCACTAAGGGTATGGTCACTCTCTCTTTGTAGGCCCAAGTGAGCATAGTTGAAAATAGTAAAAAAAGACATGGCATCACTCTCTCTCTTTGTAGGCCCAAGTAGGCATAGTTGAAAATAGTGAGAAAAGACATGGGAACTTATGGCGTCTCTTAAGGTATGGTCACTCTCTCTTTATTGGCCCAAGTAGGCATAGTTGAAAATAGTAAAAAAAGGCATGAGAACTTATGACATCACTGAGGGTATCGCCTTTAATAAAGTATATTGGCCGACTAAGACTTATGTAGCAACCCCAAATAGTTGAATGCCAATTGACTACTCACCATTCGCTTGGTTGTTAACAAAAAGATTGGTACTCTCTCTCTGTAGGCCCAAGTAGGCATAGTTGAAAATAGTGAAAAAAGACATAGGAACTTATGGCCTCACTGAAAGTATGACCCTTAATAGAGTACATAGACAGACTAGGATTTATATAGCAGACCCCAAATAGTTGGTCTGATGATGATGACTTTCTCTCTCTCTCTCAATGTTTTCTATTTTCTCAAGAGGAGCCAGAGTAGCTCCGCCACACTTCCTCAAAAAGGACAACTAATCCCACCATTCTTTCTCACACGAGAAAAACGGGATAAAAAAGAAGTTCCATGTCTTCAAGACACTTAAGAGGAATGACAAGCTCCAAGAGATTCCTCAAGACTATTCATGAGAGAGTGAGAGAGGTTTCCATTCTACGAGCATGGAAAAGAGGAAGTAAGAGAGGGTGAAATAAAGAATAGGTGGGAGATCCCTAAAATTTGGGGGGAGTTTAAGGCAATTTTTTAGATGATTCAAACTTTTTGTTTTTTTAGAATATGGGGAGTGGGTAGCTGGATGACCCATGAATTAGCATTTTGGGTGGTCCTATCAATGCATTGGCTGGTTCCAACAATCTCCCTAAAATAAAATCAAATACAATAAAAAGGTATTGTAATAGTTATCTCAATGGGAAAAGTAAGAAATGCCACTAATTCGTCTCTCTCTTTGGAAACTCAAACCAACATCTTTCACAAGCAAAGAATCCTATATCATCATCATCAAAGCCTTTTCCCAACTAAAGCTAAATTTTCCTCCATCTGATTTCCAATAAGAAAATTCAAAATCCTAACTGCATTTTTCCCTGTAAATTTCTTCAAGATTTTAGTACTTACTCTCATCCACTATATAGTGAATACTCCCCATGAGCTTGAATTTTTACTATTGTTTTATATTGGTTCTATTCTGAACACTATGAAATCCCTTTCTATTGATTAAAAAGCTATCATGGCTCATCTCTTATATTCCTTTCTGTGTTGCTTTTATTAAAGATTTGGAATAGTTTATCCGAGTTAAGAAATTATCCAGTTGGCAAACAAGAAGGATGGGGAGAAGATATGGCCTCCATCCAAAAGATGAAGTAACTCAAAAGCCTTGTTTTGTCTTCTATTGATAAAACAGAAATTTATACAATGAACTCATGGCATCTAGCCCCACCACATCTTAGTCCACTACATATAGATTTTGTGTTAGGGAAGTTACCACAGTGGTTAGGCTCTCTTGAGAGTCTCACAAGGTTGCATTTAAGATCTTCTGTCCCAACTAAAGACCCAATCAAATCTCCCCAAACATTGCCTTATTAGACACAATTTGTGCTTTCTGCGGCATACAATGTGTGCAAGATGGGATGCAGTGATAATGTAGGATTTCCAAGACTAAGCATCTTATGCTTCATAACTTGGAGCGACTGTTACTGTGGGGATTTAGGGAAGAAGGAAGCATATCCCTGCTTAGAATTTTAAGAAGTATGACTCACCCTAAAAATCTGTGACTGGTGGTTTGTATATATCAGGAGTGATTCTTGGGTACATAGAATGGGTTAAGTTACAAAGGAACTGGGCACAAAACTTGGATATAAACTTTTATATCTCTACATGAAGTCGTGTTCCTTAAAAATAAATAACAACTATTTGTGCTTGAAGGTTGTCAGGAGAAATGAGAGAAGAGATCATCATTGTTACAGCATCAATACGAAAAATGCCCAGTTTCCAATCATAGCACTCAAGTTCTTCTCTGTGAGAGAATGATTGATCACTATTTCTACTAAAGAATTATATTTCAAAGGTTATTATTTTATTGGGTTAGTATTGGCATTCAATTTTAATTCTTTGAAAGGGACACGATTGAGAATGTAATGTTCAGATAATACTTGTGAGAAAATAATTCTTCAAAACCAAGCTTGTGTATCCTAATTTTTAGGATGTAGTAGCATTGATGGGTGATTAAAGTTCAAATACACTTTTCACGATGGTGTTGCTTGGTACTTTCTGTAACATTCTAAACTATTAATTGCTGTTACAAGATTTCAATCAATGAACAGAATATCTAGACCATGTTCTCAAAAAAAGAAAAAAAGAAAAAAAAAGGACTATTGATACTAGCTAGTGTAGGAGCATAATGTATAGCATAAATTCCTATTCTCACAATTGTAAATCATAGATATGTGTCCTTACTCTACAAATCAAAATCAAAACAGATATACATATAAAGTTTTGTTGGAACGATGAGTAAATATGCAGTAATAGGAACTTTACAGTAGCATTAGAACATGAAAAGCAAATAAAAACACCAGTACTTTCAGTCATTTTCTAATAATTTATCATCACACGTAAACGAAAATGGAAGCAATGAGTTCACAATGAAATGATATTCATCAACTGACAAGTTGCAGTCAGCGAAAATGGCTGGGCAAGCGAAAAATCCTTGCCAGGATCAATCATCCCTTAAACTGCAACACCATACTAATTTATGACTCTTCCAAATAATCTTGCTTCTGTTGCAAGTTACAACAAAATGAATATAAAATGAATCAATGAGAGATAATAATAAAAGACACAAAATCTCTCCCTCCTTCGCTCCATCCCTCCCTCGACATGCCCAGTGTAATTGATTGGTAAGCTGGTAACCTAATATGCATCAATTGGTGAGTCCCAAAATTAGTATATCAGTACAAGTGATATCACATAAAAGAAACTCATCATGGATCAGTACTCGAAATGAGTTATAAGGTCTTTACCAGGTTCATAGTCAAAGCTGTACAATAGATCTGGCTGGATATTGTGTCTTCGTTATAGCTTCAGGCTTTAAGTGTATCCCAATAATAATGACTGTCGTGTTGTGAATTCAGTGAGGAAGAATGTAGCATTGATGAATACAAGACTTACAGGCTCACAAGAGTGAAACCCAGCGGATGCTGATAAGAAAGCACAGTTTGTCCCCCATTTGCCGCTCTCACCTCCCCCCTCTTCCTCCTCTCTGAACTCTTATGTAGGCTTAGTCTCTCTTTTGTTTCACCATCGCGTCTTCCATTTCTCTTTCCTACTACAAGGTCATAACTCATTGTTTCTCAATAGCAGCACAGCGTAACTCAGTGACTGCTTTGAGATGCCACTAATTTCCAAGTCCAAACAAATGAAATATGGCTCTTTCATAATTGGCATCACCAAGGTCTCTCTCTTGGTTTCCACACATTCCTGAAGCTCTCTTTAATATGTCACCAATAATCTCCACATGTACAAGAGCCATCCCTGAAATGATGGAAACGATTCGTATCTCTCACGATAATTTCTCTCTCCACGATCTTTGATGCCAACTTAATCGCATTATGACAATCCCCACAAACCCTAATATTCTTCTTGATCCTTATCGTGGCCCCCGGAGGGGTGTTAAGAAGGGCAAAAGCAAGAGCAATCTTCTCACTATGGTACTGTAACTTCATCTCTCTCTCCTGCTTATCCACATATAGAAGGACATAATTCGTATCGGGTACATAACCAGCTTCCTTAAGCTTAACACCCAATTTGTCCAACATCTTAAATATATCTTCCTTTTGTGGGTGAGTATCATCATTTGCAACAAACATATGAACTGAATTCTCTATCTCTACCCAACTACAAGCTGGTTCTTTCTTTACCCCACTCTCTTTCATTAACTTTCTCACTCTAGCTGCCTCACCCCATTTACCAGCAGCTGCATAAATGTTTGATAATAAAACATGGGGGCCTGAATCATGGGGATCAAGCTCGAATACACACTCCGCTGCAAGCTTTCCTAACTCCATATTCCCATGCATTCTACAAGCTCCAAGTAAAGCACCCCAAATAGCAGCATTAGGCTCAATAGGCATACTCTTAATAAACCTCTCGGCTTGATCAAGCATACCAGCTCGACCAAAGAGATCTACTATTGAAACGTAGTGCTCCATCTTAGGCTCAATTCCATACTTCTCTTTCTCTCTCATTAGTTCAAAATAACGCCACCCTTCATTTATTAAACCGGCATGGCTACAGGCTGAAAGCACACAAAGGAAGCTAATCTCATTGGGTTTTATTCCCTTTTTAAGCATTTCTTCGAATTTGATTACAGCTTCTTTTCCTAGGCCATGTTGGGCCAGTCCAGTAAGTATAGAATTCCATGAAACCACATCTGGTTTTTGCAACCTATCGAAAACTTTCATAGCATCTTCAATGCTACCAGATTTTGCATACATATCCATCAAGGTGTTAGCCACGAAGGCTATGACCCTGCATCCAAACTTAACCATATGAGCATGAACCCACTTCCCTTGCTCCAGTGCCCCTATACTAGCACACCCACTAAAAACACTAGAATAAGTAAAATGGGTAGGTTCAAAACCAGCTCTTTGCATCTTCAAAAATTGTTCTAAGGAATTTTCTCCCTCCCCCTTCCGAGCATAACCCGCTATCAAAGCATTCCAGCAAACCTCATTTCTCTCAGTCATCTCATCAAAGACCTTATGTGCACCACCCATTTCACCATTTCTAGTGTACATATCAACAATTGAGCTAGAAACATAGACATTGAAATCACACCCACTCTTAACACTAAATCCATGGACTTGTTTACCCAGTTCAGAGCTCGATAAAGCCCCACAAGCCTTGAAAACACTAGCAAAAGTGAATTGGTTTGGCTTCAATCCCGATCTATGCATCTCTAGAAAACATCCAACTGCTTCTGCTGATTGATCATTTTGCGCAAACCCAGTAATCAATACGGTCCAAGAAACCATATCTCTCAGAAGCATTTCATCAAATGATTTTTTGGCATCGCACAGAGACCCACACTTTGCATACATGTTGATAATGGAGTTTCTCAAGAAAATATCAGATTTTAACTTTGAGTTCAAAATGTGCGCATGGATCGATTTACCTTCTTTTAATTTACCCAATTGGGTGCATCTCTTGAGCAATCTGGAGTAGGTTTCAGCATCAACTGGAATTGAACCCCGGTCCATTAAGTCAAGAACGTGGAGGCCTTGGGTTGAAGAATTGCTTTTAGAGAGAAGGTTTCTGGGTTCGATTATAGCGAGAGAAAGGTCACATGGCTCTGAATCGGAGGAGTCATCAGATTCAGCGAGAGAAGAGAGAGGTGTAGCTGTGGAAAACTGGGAAAAAATCAGGGGAAATAAATACGTTGGGCTTTTAGAGTGGATTGAGGTAGAAGAAAAGAGGAAAGGACCTAGCTTTTTCATGATTGATTATGGATATGGTTACAAGCAGTAACAGAGCTGCAGAAAACAAGAAGGAAGCTGAAAATGGAGGTATGCTGCAGATAGGGGTCGAATTGTCATGGGATGAGATGAATCCATTTCCATCTCTCTCTCTCTCTCTACTAAAAAACCCAACACCCAACGTATTACATGATTTTTCAGTTGCAGGGAAGCTTGCACCCGCCTCTGCGTTCGAAACTTAATATTCTTATAGACAACTCTCTCTTGATGTCATTCACATGAGCCCCGCTCTTTTAAATATCCAAGGACGACTACGCATGCGGGTGAGGAATTTTGTCCAAATTTAACCACCGTTCTTTTTTTTTTTTTTTTTTTTTTTTTTTTGGGTAAGGACATACAATGTGATTTTTTTTACTACAATTACTTACAACAATTTTCGATGTGAAATTTAAAAGTATACATGCTCTTTTTCAAATCTAATCCATCCGATCGGTCGAGTCGAGGCAACATTAGCTACCCGATTTTTATGCCACTCTATCAAACTCTCTCCAATTTCAATTTCAATTTTAGTGACCCCCCCCCCCCCCCCCACAGTAAACGGAAGTGTAACTACTTTCTTTTGTAACAAGGAAGTCGTATTTGCTATCTGTCAATGCAGTCCACTTTACCTCTCTTCAATTTGAGTGAACCCTCAAAATAAACTCAAGTGTATAATACGAGACTATTTACCTTTGTAACGAGGAGGTCCCGGTTGCTACTAGTCATTAGGTGTTAAATTGGATAGCTTAGATCACGTTAAAAAGTCTTTTTTTTTAAAAAAATTAAATTAAATTTTGAGCCTATTAAAAAATGCACTCATCATGTTAAAAAGTTACTTTTTTTTAAAAAAAAAAAAAAAAAAAAGTTAAAATTCAAGTCTATTCAATAATGCACTCACAATCTTCCGATTTGAAATCCAACCCACTGACCTCCTTATATTGTAAAAAACAAAACAATCCTTTGTATTATCTTCTAAAGCACAAATCTCGGCCCGAAAACCTTACCGGGAAAGTCATCGGTGAGCCCGGTTCCTTCCGAAGCCTATCATTTCTCTCTCAAGAGCGGCATTTTGTTGTACTTCTCCTTTCCACTGTTTCTTCATGTTATTTGCGCGACCTTGAACCCTAGAACTCATTGGATTAACAAGCCCCTTACCTCAACCCTTCATAGAAATGCAGTCATTCTTGAATCTCTAAGGGCTCATCCATTATGAGTAGGTTGATTTCTCTTCTTAGGAGAAACAAGAATTCATCACTCTTCCATCTCTTCAAGGATTCTTCTAGGGTTTCAAATGAAGCTGGTTTTGAGCTGATTAAAAGTTGTGGTGCTTCAAATGGAGTTGGTTTACAGCTGCTTAAAGTCTCCAATTTTTCAAATGGAGCTGGTTTTTTATCCAGTCGTTTTGCTTTAAATTACGGCAATGCATTTTTTCGGAGCAAATTCATGCAAAAGGTGATGGCTTTTATCATTTAACCTGTATTGCATGCTATTTAGAATTTATTTTTATTTTATATGGCATGATTCAATTTTAACAGTGAATTCATTGGAGAAGCTTTTCTTCACTTGTAGTTCCTCTCTCGATGGAAAATCATCTGCATATTCATTGAACTGCTTTTAAAATGGGTTTTCTTTTATCGAATGTTATGTCCAATCAATTGTGTTCTTCTATAATTTAGAGCTTATCTAGTAAAAGAAAAAGAAGTAAATCAGATTATATTATTTTGTGCATCTAATTTAACCAAACCACAAAATTTTGGGCATTTAAATTTTAGTCTTTTTGTTCCTTGTATGTTCTTAGCTGCATTTCTTGAACGAATGTATGCCTCGTGTATGTCACTCACATTTTGCTATGCAAATTGGATATCAAAAAAAAAAAACGTTGTTTTTGATTCACGTACATGTTCACAATAGGCCCATGCCCTTCACCTCGCGAAAACATGCAATGATGGCCTTGAAAGCAGTGGTTTAAATCAATATCAGCATTAGTTGCTCAGTTATAATACCCCTCAATAGTAGCTTTTAGTTACATTTCCATGTCCTCATTGCAGTTGGTTTGGTGGACCGTCTCATTTCAATCCCTAGATGTAGGAATGTTCAGTTTTTGAGCCATCTGTGTTTCTGGTGTTTTCCGCTAAGTAGGTAATCGTCATTAATTAGGATGATTTTTGCTACATAGTTGGCAATTTTAAGAGTTTTTCACAATGGGCCAATAGTTCTTTTTTTTCCTTTTTTAAAAATTTTATGATATTCCAGTGATATCAGAATCTGAAGAACTTTAATCCTTTTACTCCGGCTGATACTTGATAGCACGTACGAGTTTCTAGCCAAAATTTAATTTATTCACTCGAATCATGTCCTTAATATTGTGTTCGCAGCTCTTAAGCTTTCCCCAACGTGGTCTTCTGTTTATCAATGACAGCAGTTCTTTTTGTGCCATAATTGTTTTCCTTTCCCCACTGAAATTGCCATGGTTTCCTGCATCACTTTGGAATCATGTATCATTCACATGACTAAGCGATGTGGCACATGCACATGGGTTTTAAAATTACTATCCTTTTTCGAAGGTTTTTCCTTTTTATTGCTTGTTTCATGTGCTTCCATCTGATTACTGTGTAATACATGGCCACTTGTTTTCATTATGAGAAGATAGAAACTGTGACTCTTCCTTTACATTCTCAGGGATTTTCCTTTCAACCTTCAAAGAACATGTCAACCACTGCATCCTTATTAGCACCAAACAAATCTGAAGTTGTGAAAGAAGGGGTGACATTGCTTGTTAATAAAGGAACTGAAGTACAGAAACAAGTTGGAATATGGATATTTGGTTGTGCTGCATGGGTATTTAGTATGGTGGTACTTGGCGGTGTTACACGCCTTACAAGGTCTGGTCTTTCGATGACTGATTGGAAGTTTAGTGGTAGACTCCCACCATTGTCAGAAGAAGAATGGCAGCTTGAGTTTGAAAAATACAAGCAATCACCTGAATACAAAAGGTTTGTCTGCACAATGCCTTATGTGTATAAGGGTTATGCATATTCATGTCCGTGCCCATTAAGTGTAATTGTAGAGCAATGCCAAAGCAAACAATTAAGTAAATTTATATTATATGGTTATCTTTTAAAAAGAGGGATATATATTGTATTTATATTTTTATTTATATGTCATTCTAAGTAGTAATTTGGCTCGAAGCACTTCTTTTACGAAAGATTTAGCTTTTACAATATTAATATGCTATTTTTTTTAAGTAATACTGATATATTCCATTGTTCTGCTCACTTGGAACACCCTTTGCTTGCAAAATTGTCTCACCATTATGAACTGGTAAGTTCTAAAATGTAAAGGTCCTGGTTTTTTATTTTTAGTATTGAATCAGTTAAGCTTCAGTTAGTGTGCATAATTTTTCTTTGAACACTTTTCTTGTTAAAAATGTATTTAACCTCTACATGCTTTATACTTATAATTCCAATTTGTGTTATCACTTCTATTTTCTCGAGATGTGTGATTCTTCATTCTACAATTTACTTGGTTTCCTTTCTCGAAAGGTGGCATTTCAATTGTCCTGATATGAATGGTTTCATGGACATTTATTAGATGCTGCTCCAGTAAGATTTTCCTTGGGTAGCTTGTTTCTTATATTGTATCTTAATGAAGTATCAGCACACTTTTTTTTCCTAGGAGGAAGAAATTGATTTTTTTTTTGACGCTATGGAGGAAATTGAATATTTCAATTTTTATTGCTCTATTTTGCATAAAATTTGCCTTCTGAAATGCTGCCTTATTTTGCATCTTGATTTATTTCTGTTAATGTTAAAAAATATTCTAAAAAAAAGAGAGACAGTGATATATAGTTAATCCATTCAGGGTTTATTTCCTCAAAAGAAAATCCATGTGAGGTTTACTTAAAGTATTAAATTTTATTTCCTAATTTTGAGCACTGGGTTTATCTTACCAATTTGGAGATTCAGGTCACCAAACAGTACTTTTCATCTTGTATTTTAAATATTCAATGTTTTTTCCCTTTAGTGCTTTTCATCCTTTTTTTGATGTTCATAGCTTGTTGATTTCTTCTATAGCAAATATTGTGGTTGCCCTGTTTTATTTCATCATTTCTCTGATCTAATTGAAGTGATGTATTGGAAAAGAATCAAAGTACTGGGGTAGAACATAAAACCACAATGTAAATTGCTTCTGTTATTGCTGATCAGCAGACAGCTTACTATATGTTGCCCTTTCTTGATTTTATTGTGTTATTTGATTTACATTTTGGTCTCTGAAATATAGGTTCTTATCTTAAATTTGTATTCATGGATGCTACAAAATTCCATTCATAGATGGGTGATCACACACAAATTTGATACCTTGCAGAGTGAACAGAGGGATGAGTCTTGAAAATTTCAAATTCATATATTGGATGGAATATGCACATCGAATGTGGGGAAGGGGATTGGGCATCATATTTGCAATGCCTTTTACATATTTTCTTGCTAAAGGGTATATTACCCGTCAGCTTGGACTGAGACTCTCTGCTCTTTTTGCACTTGGTGCTGGCCAGGGTCTAATTGGCTGGTGGATGGTAAAAAGTGGACTAGAGGTGCGACCCCGGAAAATTATTACTGACCCATTCTCCTTGGCATGCTGTTATTGATTTTTTTTATTTTTCTTAATATAGATCATTGCAAATTTGTCTTTGATCATTCGCAATTCTTACATTCTTTCTTCTTTATCAAGGGTGAGTATTTTTTCTTAAGAAGAAAAAAAAGAAAGAAATACCTAGAGAAAAATTAGTAGTTAATTTTTTGAATTCATCAAATAGCTTGTTTTCTTTTCCAGGAGCCAGCATCTGAATATGCTCAGCCAAGGGTGAGCCCTTATCGTTTGGCTACTCATTTGACATCTGCTTTCATAATATACTGCGGCCTTTTTTGGACTGGTCTTTCAGTTGTTATGCCACAACCACCAACTGGTTCATTATCTTGGATACATGGAGCTGCAAAAGCTCGGACACTTGCAATTCCCGTGAGTATTCTGGTTGGTGTCACTGCTCTCTCAGGAGCCTTTGTGGCAGGAAATGATGCGGTATGTTACTAGTAGCCTGCTGTCTATACTGCTGCCTCTCATTTCTTTCAATTCCAAATCGTCTGACTTTACATAGTAAAATCTCTCTCTCTCTCTCTCTCTCTCTCTCTCTCTCTCTCTCTCTCTCAACCTTAAACAATCAAAGTGACACCTCTAAATCTTGGTAAAAGATGCGGTTCTTGTGCCGAAAACCTTTATGATGACCTAAAAATCAATTTTCACATTTAATTATGAAATTTAAAGCTTAAAAAATGGTGTAGATCGAGCATATCTATAAACAAAGATTTTGAAAATAGAGGGTCTAGATAATATATTACAAGATGCAGCAGTTTTAGGACTTGAAATTTTTTTTTTTTTAAATCGATACATCTCGAGGTCGAGATGATTAATTGTAAAGTTTTTCGACTTAGGAACAACTTTTTCAGGTGAAATTTTGAGGTGTACCTTACTTCTACAATATAATGTTGACACCTTACGTATGTGATAGATATCGCTCAATGCCCAGTTCGATGCACACTGCTATTTATTCTCTTTTATAACTTCAGGGTCATGCATATAATACGTTTCCCAAGATGGGAGACAGCTGGATCCCAGATGAGATTTTTGAGTTAGAGCCTATTTTTCGCAATTTCTTTGAGAATACAGCAACTGTTCAGGTAAATTTCAAAGGCCTGATAGTGCTTGTAAATATTACTTTCAATATGATCTAGTTGTAATTTTCCATAGATGTTTCAATTTCTTTGTTGCTGTACTTGAAACATCAGGACCCTTCAACCCCAAGCTTATGAAGTAACCTTTTAATTTCTTGGCATATGTGATAACTAGTTGGCAATAACTACATTCCACATATATCTTAGAAAAGAAACAAAAAGCAAGGTTGAGGCAGGAAAACTCAAGTTTGAATTGTATTATAGAAAAGAAACAATAAGCAAGGTTGAGGCAGGAAAACTCAAGTTTGAATTGTATTAATGAACAAGTAACGAAACCAAAAGCAAGAAATGAGAGAATGAACAAAGAAGTGATAGAAAAGTGAAGGAAATGAAAAAAGAGAACATATGCTTTTGAAATAACAAATGCTTAGCATATATGATAACTAGTTGCCAATAATTTACATTGCACATATATGTTAGAGAAGAAGAAACAAAAACAAGGTTGAGGCAGGAAATCTCAAGTTTGAATTGTACTAAAACATGCAACAAAATGAAAGCAAGAAACGAGAGAATGAACAAAGAAATAGAAAGAGGAAGGAAATGAAAAATACGTTCATATGGAACAACAAAAGAGGCAAATAAAATATAAATTAAATATGAAACCACAAAAAAATAAAATAAAAAATAGAATTGCATGTGTTATGTTTGGTACATGCAGCATTCCATGCCTGCCCGCACAAAAGTAAAAAATGACAGATTATATCTGATTGTGAAGAGTTCATCATTATATGATCAGTGTGATATGGTAGTGATTTTCTTCTTTCTAGGATTAACTTAAGAGAGTCTATTAAGATAGAGAAATTAGGAGGAGTTTCTTGCTTGTTTTCTTCCAGCTTGACCACCGTATACTTGCCACTGCAACTCTGCTTTCCATTGGAGGCATGTGGTGGGCCACAAAGAAATTAGACTTGCATCCAGCAGTCCAATCCCTGATTGGAAGTACCCTTGGTATGGCAGCTTTACAGGTAACATAATCTTTACATTCCTTGATGCATTTTTATGTATTTTATTTTATTTTGTTTTTTTTCTCATGATGATCGATATTCTTGAAGCATAGTAGAATTCCTTTGCATTTGAACTGCTGAGCACAAATATAATCGTTTTGGTGAAAGAAGAATCCAGTGAACAGTTTCTTGGCAAATTTATTGCATGGCTCTTACAAAGCCACACATCCACAGAAATAATATGCTACATTACAATTGTCTTTAGAAAATGACCATCCATTTTGCTCGTCACTGCCCAGTAAAATGGTGATTGGTCATGGAGGGTGCAAAAACATAGTACACTGGTGGGTCCCACTCGCTCTCTATCACCTTCCATGTCATTTGAACCAGGTAATGAACCTGATAGACTAAAGGTTGCCCATAGTCCATTCGATTGGGGTTCCTGCCGAGTGAATCAGTCAATAAATTTTTTTTAAAAAATAGAGAACAAAATAAAAAATGGAAAATAATAAAAAATAAAAGGTAGGGCTGAAACGGCCGGTTCCTGATATGTGGTGGGAAGAATTGGTTCCACCGATTCCCAATCTAGATCAGGCGATTCTGATATTGAATCGACATTTTTTAAAACTCTGACTGATGCAAACAAAATTACCCATGACACATTGCAATTTGCACCTATACTTGCAAAAAATGATTGAGAGATAATAAATTACTCCAGAAACTGTCAGTAATCTCGGTGAAAGGCTTCTAAAAATGCCCAATGCTATTAAACTTTTCCTTGTAATGCAAAATATCATGCTGATTGCACCCAGACAGTAAATTAATAAATCATGTTGAATGCTAATCATTTAAATTATTTATTCTGCCCAAGACATGAAACGCCTCCAATTTTAAACCATTACTTGTCCATAGACTCCATTCATTTCAAATGCTTCCAAGTGCTGTCCCCAAATCACCTTTGATCTTAGTAAAATTTGTGGGGGTCCCAGCCATTTTGATTCTTATGGAAAATGCAGGTGACCTTGGGTATATCAACATTGCTTTCATATGTTCCAGTTTCTCTTGCCACTGCTCATCAAGCAGGGGCTTTAACATTGTTGACGCTAATGTTACTATTGGTTCACTCTGTGAGAAAGCCATCTCCAGCCCTTTTGAAGTCTCTCTCCTCTTCTCTCTCAAACCCCACTGCCAAGGTTATGGGGCAAAGCAATAAGAAGGTGAAAGCAGGCTTATAATAAAACAAGCCTCTTGCACCTAGTATGGAAGATTTGAGCTCCAGCAAAATTTTGTTCCTTTCATTGTGTAACATCATAGTTTATCATATTTATGTTTTTGACTGACACCATCTCTCTCTCAACTGTACATGGCCTCTTCCATTTTATGTCAAACTTTTAAGTATGTATTGGCATGCCCTGAGAGAGCATACCATACTTTTTACTCCCTCGTGTAAAAGGCCTACTTAAGAAGAGTTTTTCTATATGAAATTTTGGGATTTACTTTAAGATCACCATATTAATTTTCCAAAAAGGAAAGGGTGTGGTTTGTACAATGCCAAGGCTCTAAACAATCAGAGTAAAGCGCACCTTCAATTAGTGTCGAGAAATGCAGGTACAATATTGGAAACCAATAGCCTTAAAATATATTTTCATTGTTAATTATAAAATTTAAAACGTCAAAAATAGTGTAGATCAAGCAACTCTATGAAAATTTGAAAATCTTGAAAATTGACAGTCCAAATATGTGTTACAAGACGCACTATTTTCAAAACTTGAAATCTATGTTTTTCTCATGTCATGATCAATTTGAGGATATTTGCAAATCAAAACTACCTTTTCTGGTGAAATTTTTGAGGTGGGCTGTTATTTGATTATTTAGAGCCTCGGTATAAACTTTTTCCAAAAGAAATAAGCATGCATTATTAAGTTCATAAAAATACCTAGATCTCACCATCCAATGTTTCGATATTAACATGTTATTCTTTTCCAGGTGCTTATGAATTGTCATTTCTTTGAAGTTGGTCCCTACGTTGAATAATTCAAAACAAGTGTACCCTAGTAATTCTGATGATTATGTGGGAGTTCAAAGAGAGATGCTCTTGTTGAGATTAGCTCAAAATTAATTCTCAACAAATTCAAAGTCAAATGTTTTCACCCAGATATCATTCAATATTTCCAGTCTAGTTATTATTATTTCATATAACTTTTTTTTTTTTTTGGAAATATAAAATAACAATTCCTGTTCTTGATAGAAATAATGAACACATAATTCATTTTTTAATCTTTTTATGAAGTTACAAATTTAAGCTCATTATTCCCTTCATGGTAGATTTCCTTCTTATTATTCCCTTTATGAGGGTACTTCCATTAAGTATTTCGTTAAGGGTGCAGTTTGTATAGAGCCGATGCAATGTAAAGTGCACCAGTGGTTTCAATACTAAAATGCTTTGGGATACTAAAATGCTTTGGGATAGCCTTAAAATATATTTCCATCTATAAGTATAAAATAGAAAGCTTGATCAAGCATATCAATGAAAACTTGACAATCTTGAAAATTGATGGTCCAAAAATAGATGATGCATTATTTTCAAAACTTGAAATTCATTTTTTTCTTGTGTCCATGCACCTTGATCAAATTGAGATATTTGAGCATCAAAACCACCTCTTCTACTTAAGGTGAGCTCTAATTTGATTGTTTAGTGCCTAATCTCCATATAAATTTTTTCCTATCCTTAATGCATATTTATGGACCCTCAATATTCTTATCTTATAATATAATATTTTTTTATAATTATTTAAACATTAATAAATGATAAAGTAAATTGTTTATTAACTATAATGACATCCACACGATATTACTTCTTACTTTTTAACCATTAATAAATACTATTAATTTTTATAAAAATATTTAACCTTGATAATCAAGGAGATGCTTAAAAAAAGTTATATTATAAAATAAAAATGAGATGCTTAAAAAACTTTATATTAGAAAATAAAAATAAGATGCTTAAAAAACTTTATATTATAAAATAAAAATAATATCTAAAAATATTGAGCATACAAAATAATACTCCATGTGAAATAATATCCGAACAATGCGTACTCCATTAAAAACACCAAATGGTTCATTTTTCACACCACACAATACCGAAACAAACTCGAAATGTTTTCATGCCAAACCGAATTAGACTCTAGGACGAAATGAATCAGGCAACATTGCAACTTTGCAAACTACTACCCTGAACACTTCAGCCCAAAACAAAAACCGAAGTAGAAAGCTTAAGCTTGCTTTGGGCCCACGTCAGTTTGACTCGGCTTCTTAAATCGAAGCATATAAGTGTCTTTTAAAAAGACCCATTTGATCCTCTTCAACGAAATTATCTTCTCTTTTTAATTAGATTTTTAAATTTTTTATTTTTAAAATTATTATTTTAATATATATATATAGTAATGATTTTATGAGACCTTCCCACATCCATGTGTGTAAGGCTTTAAATAATCAATATTAAATTTGAAATCTCTACAAAAATTATCACATATGTGGGAACTTTTTTAGAAATATCTGTCAAATTTAATAGTGATTCTTTAAAGTCCTGCACACATGTGTGTGAAAGAGTATATATATGAGAAATGGTCTTGATCTTGTGAGACTCTTTATGAAACCTTCACACACCTATATGTGTAAGACCTCAAAAGATCACCATTAAATTTGACACAGATCTCTAGAAAGTCAAGTACCACACCTATGTGATAATTTTTCTAGAGATTTATGTCAAATTTAATAGTGATCTTTTAAAATCCTACACACAAATGTGGGGAGAGTCTCATGAAATCATTTCTTTTTTATATATATATTATTTATGTCGATTTAAATATTTACGGCTCTGAATCTAACAACGCTAATTTCAGCCCCTTTGAGATGATGATGTTGACTAGCCAGACCAGTTAAAAGAATCAAACTATGGAATATCTTTTTTTTTTTTTTTGAACTGTAACTATGGAATATGGTAAATCTCTTATTCGAGTGCTACTAGCATGTGAACTTCTAGTGACATTAGATTGAATCGGCGGGATGTGGATAGGGAAGAAGATGTAGACGACAATCCCAGCGAAGCTTCTGAGATTAGATTGAATCGGCGGGATATGGACAGCGAAGAGGATGTGGACGACAATCCCAGTAGTTACGTCTGAAAACTATGCATAGCCCTCTTTGTATCAGTCATCGGCTTGATTCGCCTATAGACTCAGTATCATCGTGTGCCCCGTAGGTTCGTCGCTCCTCTCGTGTTGCGGAGAGTAATGGTTTTATGCCATCAGAATGAGAGGAAAACATTAACTGGGAAGGCAAGGGTCCAGTCTGTCATACATCGCTTCCACTTGACACTACATCATATATCACTGCACTTGACACCACTGTACTTCCACTTGACACCACTGTACTTCCACTTGACACTTATCGTGATGATAAATGGTTCATCTCGCTGTATCCACAGACCTTTTAACCGGAGATGCGCGAACCGATCGACCGCCGTATCCACAGACCTATTGACCATAGATGCGCTAACCAAGAGAAGTTATTCTTCTATCGTTCAACGGCAAAGGGAGAACAATATCTGTGTTCTTAATTTAATCCTGACAGCAATGGGTAAACCTTAGTTCCCTCGGATAAGCCCTGATCCTAAGATCCTATTTATGAAAATTTTCAAGATCCATGTACCTGGATTTAACCTCCTTTAAAACGCAAAGTAAATTTGGGTATCCAAGCTAAGCCAGACAAAACATCCGACCATATGCATATGGGCCTAAGAACTCTGAAATTCATTTTTTAAGAGAGAGAAAACTCTTACCTCATGATTCGCTTTCATTTTATTTTTTTAATGAGTTAATGGGGAGAGGACTAGGATCAAGCACTATCCAATTAAACCAGGCTCTTTTCTTACCTCGTAATTCAGCAATTAAAACCCGGGCTCTCTTTTCTTACCTCGTAATTCACCAATTAAACCCGGGTTCTAAAAAGGAAAAGGATGTTATTGTGACCATTTATCACGTATCGCAATTACTTATTACTTACAACGATCCGACATATTACTTACAACGATCCGACGACAAATTTGATAAAGGGTATATTTACCTTTTTATCAAAAATTGTCACAATTACTTACAACCATCTTACCGACAAGATTTAAATTTGATAACTTGGATGTATCACAAAGTTCCCATAATTTCTTTTCAAGTTTGAGCTTGGTTTGCAGCCATCCAATGGTCGAAGATTAATTTCTCACCTTGTACCCCGTAGCGGTCTCATACTATACTCTCCCTACCAAAATTTAGAAGCTAAAAAAATCAGCCTAAGCAACTCTTTTACAGCAATTCACCAGAGGGAGCTACTAAGGGACTACGTGTACACTATGAAGCCGTGGGAGTGTGCCATATCAAAGGCAGTAGGTTTATGTGCCCAACAAATCCTTGTACAAGCATACAAATTATACATCCATCCTGCTTCAAACCACCCACATAACTCGCAAACGCAATTACACACAAAACAAATAGAAAATCTAAAACTACGTCACCCACTTCCCCTAACCTCTGGTCTTATTCTCAATGGGAATTTGCACCCTTTGTTGCAAATGAGCACCCAATTCTTTGCCATGTTCCTTCGCTTTTTGGGCCGTATCCACCACTTGTGCCGGAATCCTCCCGATTTGTTGACCTCGAACACTTCGAAAAACACAAGTAATGGCACAGAACCCAGCCATTCCCATTAACCCAGCAGCTGCAAAAGCCACCATTGAGCAGCCGAGAACAAAGGCAACCGGGAGAATAAGAGGGCTAAAGATGAGGAATAACGGCGAACTTATTATGAGTATGGTCATGGAAGCCAAGAAAGAGAAACCACTCATCCCCAACAAGGGTCCCCCGATCACCAGTGCAGCCATCGAGGAACTTAAGACCGACGAGCCACTGGTCTTGTTCTTCATTTCTTGCACCTTTCGGTCTGCCATTGATAGCACTGCCAAAAAACTGGAGCTCTTCTTCTCCACGAAAGAACACACTCTCTAGCAATAGAACATACACTCTCTGGGCTCTCTCTCTCTCTCGGCCTTTGGATTCCTTCAGTTGAGACTTGAGAGATGGGAGGTTTATAGAGCTCATGGATATTGAAAGGCCGACCTGTTTGTCTGGGTGTCATATTCGACCTTCCACGTGTCAGGCATGTGGCACGTGTAAGGTGAAGAGTCACACGGTGGCTGCTTTTATGGTAGATACTTATCTTGAATTGTTCGTACCCAAAGAGGGTAAGTTTGAGAAAGTAACATTCGTTAAATTTGAAGTTGTATGTTTGTAATTGAACTACTGTTTAATTGCATGAATTGATAGACTAAAAGGTTGTAATATTTATTAGGGTTTTGTTAGGCTACGTCACTTGTAGTATAGACCTTTAAAATGCTAAAAAGATGACAAACATTTATTTGATGCCGAGGATCGTTTTCCCTTTTTTTAAAAAAATGGCTTTCAAGATTAAGGGAAAAGAGATTATTGACACTTAGTAAAGAGAGTGGACGTGGTGAAGAAATAGATAATTTTATTTAATTAGTTAACAAATTTATGAAAAAATAAAGAATATCAAACTGTTGGTTAGATTATCCTCTAATTTGAGTGTTAATTATTGGATATGCTTATATTTTAAAATAATTTTAAAAAAAAGTATTTTAAAAAATAATTTTCAAAGGACTCAAATGACCCTTGTTGAAATAAAGATATGTTGGGATTTAAAAACCCTATTAGATGTTGAAATAAGAATCTCAAAAAGTTGGATCCCACTAAAAATACGTATTTATCCATCTCGAAACAAAATAAGCAAGACTACAAGTCGAGAAATAAAGCATAAAGCATACACGTCATAACAACACAAAGATTTATGTGATTCACCCCAAAAATACTACATCCACTAGCCTAGCAAGTAAAATTTCACAATACTAATAAAAGTTATATCATATATTTTAGGACACAGAGTTACCTCTTTAATTATCAACAAACCCAAGTCGAGTAACCCTTTTAAACTCTCTCAAATACAATTCTAAGCTGTTGTCCAAGAAGAGACTCATCTCCACTTCAAAGCTAAACCACTGTACAAGTTGAGTACCTTGAGAGCACCTGACATTTTTACTACAAGGAGAAACCACCCAATATCTTCATGGGATACACTTCTCTACAAGAGACATGCCTCTCACTCTACATGAGGCACCATCGCAACGTATCCACTTCTCTATAAGAGATCATCCTCTTACCCTACCGGAGGCACCATTGTAACGTAGCTCTCTTTTTTTTATAAAGAGAGGACGCATCATCGCACTGTTTCTCTCTATATAAAGTTCTTTTCTCTCTAAAAAGATGTTTTGCCTCTCTTGCACCGGAGGCCTACTTTCTATCTGGAGGCCTCTCTTGCACCGGAGGCCTACTTTCTATATGGAGGAGGGCACCTTTCTAATATGGTGACAAGTATTTCATATATATATATATATATATATATATATATATATATGAAAAAGCTCCTGTCAGCCCATGGGCTCATGGAACAGTGTAAAGCCAAACGGCTCAGATTGAATCTGGACCAATTAAATGATCGCAATTGTATTTCG
>NW_006500340.1:1702072-1732750 GCF_000471905.2 Amborella trichopoda | reverse complement strand
AGAGAAGAGAGAGAGAGAGATTAGGCACCCTATAAATCAGTGGCCCTGTACAAAAACCACAAGGGTCTAAAAAATGTGAGCCCTTACAAGGGCAACCAAAAAAATGTAGACTGTTGTATTAAGTAAAAGAAAGTACGAGAAAGAGAGAGAGATTAGGCACCCTACAGTTCAGTGGCCCTGTACAAAAACCACAAGGGTTCATAAAATGTGAGCCCTTAGAAGGCAGCCAAAAAATTTCTGTACAGTAGCAACCGATAGATACAAAATGGGGGCTCCATGCTCAAGAAGGTGCTAGAGAGTCGCCTAAGGGTTGTGCAGCATGTTTGTCGACTTTTTAGCTCCCTCTTTTGCAATGGAATCGAAGGCTGTGTTGGTTTCCCGTGAAATATGCATCCAAGAGACATGAATAACTCTGCAAAGTTGGGAAATCTTGTTAAAAATATGTTTGAACCTTCATGGGTAAGGGGAGAATCCTGATCCCCATGCCACCACATTTTTGGAGTCCTCCTCAATGACTAGAATTGGACTGTAGGATGGATAGAAGGATTTAAGGCCTTTGAGAAGGGACGTGGCCTCAGCAGTACTGGAGTCCACGAGACCGATGGGGCGAGAGTAGGAATACAGCATACGCCCTTCCTTATCTCTAAAGGGGTCCCCTATGCTTGCAGGTCCTGGGTCCTAGAGAACACCCGTCAAAATTAAGGTTAGATCTGGCCAGGATCTGGTATTTTCCAAAGGGAGGATTGAGTTACCCGGGTGGATCGCAAGTGCAATAATGCTTGCCAGTTCTGGAAGAAGTCGGAGGAGGAAGCATTCCTTAAGTGTTTGTTGTTTTTTACCCAAAAGATGATAGAGGTTCTAATTTGATCTTTGAGGGCCTTAATTAAGAGGTACTCCCTTTGAAAGATCCTCCAGTTTTGCTCTTTCTAGATGAACCCACAGAAGAGCTGCCACAGTGGTTTTCCACAAGAGTAACCCCGACTTGAGCCAAGGGGGAGAGTAAAGGTGGCGAAAAAGGTGTGGAATTGAGGGTGGGGTCACCTATGGCCAGCCAAACAGCTGTAAGATGTCTCCTAAGAAAGAATGTGCAAGGGCACAATGCATGAAGAGGGGGCATTAGTGTCTTCAACATCGGGACACATGATGGACCAATTTGGGGTTTGTACACCTCTTCGTTGCTGTTGGTTGACTTGAGAGCCCTTTTCTGAAATGGCAATCCAACTGAAAATGTGGACTTTGGCAAAGTGCCACCACCAGTTCTTTAGCAGAGCTAAGTTACAAGTTCTCAGCCTGCGGATTCCCAATCCTACGGCCGATTTGGGTGAGCAGACTTTAGCCTACGAGATTAAATGGTATTTCCTGCCGCCTTCCCTTGACCAGAGGACATTCCTCATGAGTGGTTCGAGGCGGGTTCCTTCGAAAATCCTCTCAATATGATCACCAATTTGATTTGGGAAGTTGCAGGTAAAATGTATTACCTTTTTCAATAACTGGAAAGAATGAAGAATCTAATTTTGATTTATTTATTTATTCTCTTTAGAACCAAAAAAAAGATTGTTCTAAGGGGTTGGGGAGGTTATGTACCACTCGAAACTTTTGCCCTCATTCTTGGGTCTGGGGGAGGCTCACCCTGGTATGCCGTACGTGGGAACATCATGGTGGGCAATTTTAGTGCAGTTAATGGTTGGACTGCTAATGCACTATGCAGCGGCAGCTGATAACTATGTTTTGGTGACTTTTGTCATGGTGATTATCCAAACATTCTCTCTTGAGGGAATAACGGAATATGGTTTCTTCCCTTTAATACAAAGTTAACAGATTCAGAAAACAAAAAGGAGTATGGTTTCCTGGAGGTCTTGAGGTTCTAGTTCTGGTAGGCAGGTAGTCGAAGGCAAGTAGGCCATGGTATTTAAGGAAAGTTGAGGTGGAGGTACAATATTTTCATTTTCATGGGCAATATAGGCAGATTGATTTTTACATAGCATATCAGCAATTTTCTGAATTCTGTTTCCACTTCACATACTTCTCCAATGTCCAGCTTGCATTTCTAAGCAATGAGTATAGAAGCTGAACTTACTTGCCTCTATACAGTGTGCAAAAAGCATGTATTTCAATGCCATATCTTCTTGTTGGTACCTGTCAATGTGTTATGAATAAAAACATGTGATAATTCACCTTCGGCTTTTGGTTAATTTTGAATAATCAAGCTTTTTTTTCTAATTGGTGATCAAACTTCTTTTTTCTTTTAGGAAGAGTGTTTCAAGTTTTGGGTTTGAAATCTAGTGGGTAAAATTTATGCCATTCTGGGGTTGTGAACTTGTGAACATGATATTTGGAATGCGGCATAATCACCTTCTATATATGTGTAAATGAAATAACATTAGCTGTTATACTAGCGCATTCTTCTCATATGATTGCCATATACTAATATTCTTAGTTGTTGTGATTTGTCTGGTCCTTATTAATTCATGTCTGCTAAAAAGTATCCCAATTTTTTTCTTTCTTTGGATATACTAGGTTTTAGGGTTTGCATCATTTCGTAGTTGTCATAAGTGAAATGCAACACAAAGGCATTTTGCTAAAGGAAAGATATTGTGGAAGTTAAACAGTTCGAAGATTCTGTGGAGTTTTAAGCCAAAAAAAAAAAACAAAAACTGAAACAAAGGAAAAAAGAAGTGATGTAAGAAGGGGAAGTTGTTTAAATTAGTTTTTACAAAACGTGAAATTTAAATTGCATTCTATTAACATATTTCATCGTTTGCATGTGTTCTATGTGAGCATTTTTCGGAATTGTTTTTATCTTTATTGATAAAAAGTTACTTATATTGTTGTTATAATCTTAGATTAAATAAATCATGTACTATGTTGCAATATCCGGTTTATCAATAATCTTGGAAGAAGCTTCTAACATGTTGGACCTCAAGGAATCTTTAAGATTTGACATTACCCATTGCTGCCCAAGAAAAGAAATAGGGAAAAGGTGCTAAGCCTATGGGACTGAGCCATAAGGTCAATCTGATTAGTGAGCAAAAATAAAGAAAATTAGGGTTGACTTGCAGCTAAGCAAGTGTAATGACCAGACCCAGATAAAGCAGTGCACTATAAGTGGCAGATAGCCGGAGAAAAGGTTTTGTGTATTTGGGGGAGAAGGGCAGGCACTATATACAGCTTACACCAAAGTGATTAAACAAAGTAAGGTGAAAGGACAGTGTCTATTGTTAACGTCATGGTTTGATTTGTTGATGCAAACTTTGTGTCCCAGCCTCTCTTCATACATCATATAATTGGATGGTGTTCCCAATGGATGATGGTTTTCCATTGGTCATTGGATTTTAGCACGCTTCCCTGTACAAGAGTTAAAGGCTACCGACTCTTGGATACCATAGGGATGCTTTCCATGATAAATACTGGCTATCATATGTTGACTGAGTGGTAAGCCTCAAAAGAATGTTCTAAATTTTAAAGTGGGTCAACTACCCTTTATCGTTGCTTCCCTATGATTGTTTTAGTTAATTTGTCCATATTCACTATTTGAGTTGAAATAACTGGAAGCAATAATTGATTAGGGTTTGAATTTGAAGCATGATCACCCATACTTAATTTAAAGGAAGAAAAGAAATAAGATTTCAGGGTTTAGGCATGTCCACTAAGATATCATTCTGTTTTAGTATATCAACTGGTTTCCTCTCTTTTCTCTTCATCAGGGGAGATGCACGTCATTCTGCTTCTCTCAACAGTTGATGCCAACTTGCATTCCTTACTCCCCTTCAATAGGAAAGATTTGATTCTCCCTCCTCTCAGTAGTCTGAAGTGTTGAAGGAGTTTTACATTCTCCATGTAGTCATTTGACATGTGACTTTGCTTTGCATAACAGTTGCTTTCGTGGCTTCCATTGATCTATATTTTATATAACTGATGTTCAGATATTGCCTGATCTCTCTCTCTCTCTCTCACTCGCTCTCTCTCTCACACACACACACACACATGTACGCGTGCTCTTTATTTGCACTTGTGTAGAGAGACAGACGAAAGATAAAAATGAAAGAAAAATAAAAGAAACATGTTGCTGGGAATTTTTATGCAGCGCTTGGTGCTTCTAAGTGTTCTCTTGTGATGAGTGTTTTTTTATACCAGTTAGGATTGGTTGCAGGATAAGCCCATGTAATTCTTGCTTGTTTACAATGCTTATGCAGCACTCTATAACAGGAACTATGGCAGATAATATGTGTTATTTGATGGTTACAGGAGTGGATATCAGTATGAACACACATCTTAAGACGGTGAAGTTGACACTGAAAGGCAAGAATCCGGTGACCCTTGATCACCTTAGTGTGAGGGGCAACAACATACGATACTATATCCTCCCTGATAGTCTAAACCTCGAGACTCTTTTGGTTGAGGAGACACCTCGAGTCAAACCCAAGAAGCCTACTGCAGGTAACCCCTCCCTCTTTCTCTCTCTCTCTTGCAATCTCACACACATGCTTGCTGACGGACCTGACCGTTTATCATGTCACAAATGTATGTGTTTGTTCTTGTGGGATACACTGTTTTATCCATGTATATGGTTTCTTTCTAATGTGATACTGTTGATTTTAGTCATCTATTATTCATGGTTTCTTTCTAATGTGATACTATTGATTTTAGTCATCTATTATCCTTGAATGCCATCTCCCTCTCTCTCTCACTCTCACTCTCACTCTCTCTCTATTGATTTTAGTCATCTATCATCCTTGAATGCCATCTCCCTCTCTCTCTCTTTCACTCTCTCTCTCTCTGGAATGCCTGCACACACACTTGTGGATAAATCACTTATTTTATCTCTTTATTTTTGCTGGCTGCCCTCTCTCTATAATGGATGTCTATCACTGTATGATTGTCGGTTGATTCATCAGGGAGACCTCTTGGGCGTGGCCGAGGACGTGGGCGTGGGCGTGGACGCGGCCGTGGCCGTTGATTTCTTGGTTACCAAAGTCTACAGTTTTTCTCGTGCAATTGAGTACTATGTTGATGTATATTGTAGACATTTTGAAGAGAATCTTTATTTGAGGCCTAGCATGTTTCTTCTTCACTTATCTTGAAGCATACACGTTTATGGATACATATATTGGCTGTGGCATTTTGGTGGTTTAAGAGCGTTCCGCCTTTTTGGTGTCTATTTTCTGGGGCACATGCTCTCTCTCTCTCTCTTTGCAAATGGCTTGGTGGCTGGACAGCTAAAATTTCTACTTCCGCTCCGGTTCTATTCTCGATCTCCAAAAGTTTCCTAGCTTGTTTATTCTAGAGTAGGGATATCACCATTTCAACCATATATTACTCTCCGAATTACATTACTTTGGGTGTCCGCTAAGTTGCATCATGATTTGTGAATCTCGTCAATCTGTATTCTTCTTCTCTCTCAGATTTTGAGACTCGAAGCCATGAGTGAAGCCACATATTGAGATCGTTTTCTATCATATATATTTATTTTGGTATTGTCGACAGATGAGATTGTTTTCTAGCTTATATATTTATTTTGGGATTGTCAACAAACGACCATATATCTTTTGACAATATATCTTTAGTACATGGAGGTTACGATAATTCTCATTTATTATATGGCAAATTGGATGGCTTGGGGTGAGTCGAGAAGTTTAAGAATTCAGTTTTTTTGAAATCTGTGTTTATATAATGATGTTTTTACAATCATTCATTTTGAAATTTAAGAGATAAAGAGATAAAATGATTGTGGCTTTTATGTACAAATGTCTATTTGTAGACAATCTCATTTATTTTTGTTCCCATTATAATAGAATACATTTGATGGGAAGTCATTTAACATTGTTGGAATAAAAGTTCAAAAACAAAGTGAGAGAGAGTAATGCAGTGTTCGCAAACTCGATTGGCTAATCTTGGAACCGGCTGGTTAGATCAAAATTAGGCATAGGCTAGTTTCAATTTTGGTTGGTTTAGATGATTTGGCAGTGTATTTTAAAAAAAAATTTTAAAAAAATTATATGAAATCTCAAAAATAAGGGTTTTTTTAAAAGATGTTTTTTATTATTTTGATACGGATTGGAAAGTGTTTTAATTATGAATATTTTTTTTAATATATTTTTCTATCTTTTTTAGAAATTTCAAAATTACTTTTGAGTACAAGTCAATTTTTAAAAATCCTTTATTTTACATTAATTTTCAATTCCATTTGGATATGTTTTGTTTAATCATGTTTTAAATATACTTGTCATTTTTTTTTTTTTAAACACTTTTTTGACCGGTTGGGATTTGCCCCGTTAGACCGATTGAACAGCTGGTTTACTGATTACTCGAATCGGCCCTTGGCCAGTTTCCAAGGCGGGTTCGATTTTTCAAATTTTCAAACACTAGAAAGAAGTCCATCAACTCAAATTGAAACCACACGCTAATTAACATAAAACATTAAGAAGGGGTCAATTCCATCAACTCAAATTGAGGCCACTTCTACTGATTAACATAAAACGTTACGAAGGGGCATCATATCACATAACCATGCCCCTATAAATCTTCACAAAGCGTTGCATCCTGAGAGCCCCTCAGGCTTCATGAGCCCCCTCTCTCTCATCAAGACCCTCACCCTCTCGACACAATCCCACATCCCTGCCTCTGCATAAATGTTCGAAAGCTGGACATAGTGCCCTGCATTTCTCGGATCGACTGCAAAAACCTTCTCTGCCGCATATTCACCCAACCTCACATTCCGATAAACCCTACAAGCACTCAACAGAGCTCCCCATACTGTGACCTCAGGCTCCATAGGCATGGTCATGATAAACTCATATGCCTCTTGTACATAACCAGCTCGACCCATGAGATCGACCATACATGCATAATGCTGATGCCTTGGCTCTATACCATAATCTCTCTTCATGCTCTCAAAGAACCTCCATCCCTCCTCTACAAGGCCTGCATGGGTGCATGCACATAATAGCCCTATAAATGTGACATCATTAGGCACCATGCCCATATGTCTCATCTCTCGATATAGCTCGAGAGCCTCTCGAGCATGGCCATGCATGCCATAACCCATAATCATGGCTGTCCATAAAACCACATCCTTCCCAATTATGCCATCGAAGAGCTCTCGGGCTATTGTTATACACCCGCATTTGGCATACATATCTATGAGTGTGGTCATCACGTACACATCCGAATTCAATTGGGTTCTTTTAGCGAATTCGTGAACCCATTTGCCCAAGTCTACAGATCCAGTTTGGGCACAAGCTAGAATCACCGAGCGTATAGTAACCGAATCTGGTATGGCCTTTGAATGAATCATTTCTCGAAAAAGTCCTAAGGCTGTGTAAGCAAAGCCATTCTTTACATAGCCAGAAATCATGGCATTCCATAATATAACACATGGGTTTGAGACCATATCGAATAGCAACCGCGCGAGTTTGGCTTCACCACATTTAGCATACATAGCTGTTAATGCTATGAGCAAATCGGGTTCGGTTTCAAGCCCAATTTTGATTGCACACCCATGAACACACATTCCTTGGTCTAGGCTTTCAATATCTGTATAGGCCTTCAGTGCACTCACCAGAGAGATAAAGTCAGGCTCGGTGCTCGAACGCTTCATCTCTCTGAAAATTTGTAGAGCTTTGTAGGGGAAACCATTTTGTGCATACCCCGAAATGATGGAAGTCCATGAAACTACGCTCTTGCTATGTATTCTTTCAAAGATAGAGAAAGCCTTGCATAGTTGCGAATGCTTTGAATACATGGCAACGAGCCCATTTTGCACGAAAACATCAGATTCGAACCCAAGCCTGAAAATTTGAGCATGTAGCTCTCGACCCACATTTAAATCCGAGAGTCCAGTGCAGACTTTGAGGACACAAGGGAGGGTGAACCCGTCTGGTCTGACGCCCTCTTCTTGCATTTTAACATACAATTCAAGTGTCTTTTCATAATAGCTATGCTGAGAATAGCTTCGAATCATTGCATTCCAAAGGAAGCTACTCCTTTGTGGAATTTCACTGAATATCTGGCATGCATAGTTGAGTTCATTGAATTTTGAACAGGCATTGATGAATTTTGCTGCAAAAAATATGGTTTTTTGAAGCCCGAGAGAGAGAAAATGCCCATGGATCTGTTTCAGGTGTTTGATATGGGAAGAATTGTCTACGAGAGAAGTGTATGCATCAATATCATCAGTAAAAAAGACTCGGTCTTGAGTATCTTGTAACGGAGACGAAGAGTTTAGAGTATGAAACCTGGCTTCTGAATCGGGGTTTTTGGTGTCTTCTAAGAGTGATAAAGATGAACCTTTTGGACCCTGAAAGTTTGTCTCTGAAGGGGAGTGTTTGGTATCCTCTACGAGAGAAAAAGAGTAGTTTTGAGGCTGAAACCTGGTTTCTAATAATATGGGGTTTCTGATGTCCTCTAAGAGGGATAAAGAGGCAGAGTTTAGAGATTGAAATCTGGTTTTTGAGGTGGGGTTTTTGTTGGGTTTAGAGAGAAGTTGAATTAAAGAGTGAGAATATAAGAAAGTTGAGCTAGATAAGGATCTACAACCTAAAAGAGCAGAGGCCATGAAAATTCAAGAGGCCATGACAAAAGTTTTGAGGTTCTGTTTAGGGGATTCAAGTTATTTTGAGGAAAATAAGTTAGAACCGACACCACCCCCAATTCACAAACACTACAAAGTACAAACAAAACTTCCAACTATTTCAGCCAAACCACAAATTTCAAACTTCAATGAAGGAAGAAGTTTAATATAAGATGTAACTCTATGTTATAGACGTGAGATGCACCTTAAGAACCAGGTAGTTTTGACTTCGTCGATTGATCATCTCAACTTTAAGATGTTAGATATATAATTTTGAGTTTGAGTAATAAAGATAGTCCATCTTGTAATATATTATCTAGATTTTTTTTTTTTTTTTTTTTTATGTACTCAAACTACATCAATTTTTTAGCTATATATTTTATAATTCAGGGCAGAAATGTATTTTGAAACAACATAGAACATTTTTTCAAAAGAAGAAAACCAAAAGAGAAGAAATAGAGTAGAGAGTTTTTGAAGCCTAAATAAATACCTTTGATTTCTCTCTCATTATTTTACCAAATTCTTTCAAATTTGTCCCAAATTGTTCCTCTCACATTGATCTACAAAACCTAAAAAAGTAAAGTCCAAATCAAAATAAAAAAAAATCTCTTAGATTGATTTTATATTTTCTTCCTCGATTTTCTTTGATTCTCCTCCATTCTTTTTATTTATTTTCCATTAAAGAAACACGATTTTGATAATTTTTTTGACTACACTATAAGATGTATATCAGTTTTTTAGATCTATAGCTCCAATTAGACACAACCAAAGGTCAAACATGGGTTTTCTTTTTCATTTGAAGCTCGATATTTTATTTCGATATAAGTGTTTATTTATTTTGATCCATACCCCTATTAGATGAAATAAAAAAAATGAAATTCATTAAAATATCTATAAGAGATTAATTATTTAACATTCCAACCATTTGAAACTCTTCTAACTCGATATCATATGATTTTTATGGGTATTTTGAAATTAAATAAAAAATATAGGTAAAGTTTTAAATTATTCATCTATAATGGGTAATTTAATTTTAAGTTTTTTTCTCTTTTTTTCGTTTGCCATTTTTATTCCACAAAACCTTTTTCTTTGGTACTTTTAAGACCGATCAGACGTGCCGAATGGGCTGATCTAACACAACCCAGATAACAAGTTCAATCCACTGGTCCGATTTTTTCGATCTTGGTTAGAAGAGAGAGAGAGAGAGAGAGGGAGCACCGACACTCAAAATATAGAGAGTCACATAGGTACACATATGGAGGATATGGGGGTCCCCAACAGAGCAATAATGAAAAATGGGAGTGTTTTTAAGGAAAAGGTTGTTGAAAAAGGAGAGTGCATGAGATTTGTAGGTCAGTGTATACATAATACCTTAGATGGGCATTCATTTTCCCTTTGCCTTTTTGGCTTTTTGAGTACACAATTTGTTGGACTCTTTTAATTTGATCACTTGAAATATGTACATCCCTTGTATATTAAGTATCATGGGCAAGTTTTTACCACTATACTGTAGGTTTTATTATTAGGTCAAGTGCTTGCTTAATCAAAAGGGGTTAAGAGATACTTTTCCATGTAGTTTTTTGGAAGAATGTTTTTTTTTTTTTTTCTCTTTTTTTGGGTTTTTATTTTTTATTTTTTATTTACTACTTTTTGAAGAGGTTCAAGCTCTTCTTTTTAAAATGTGCTGTATTTGAAATGGCAGCAACTCTCTCTCTAGCGTGTACGTTTCTTGAAGAATGGTTTTCTTTTTTTCCCTTTTTTTACTCTCCTTTTTTAAGAATTTTGAACAAATTCAACCTCTTCCTTTTAAGAAGTGCCGTTTGTAATCTCTCTCTCCCTTTACTGTTCCTGGAAAAATAGCTTTGCTAGGATGCAATAAAGCATATGGATTGATGAAAAACATTGGTGCAGATAGCAATACTCTTAAAAATTATTTAATGGACTATTCATCAAACACATAATAATTACTAGATGATTATTTTTAAAATATAAAAATTTGAGTTTTAAGTTTTGTGATACGTATTTCAGAAATTTTTTTGCCGAGATTATTCTATGGGTTGTAAAAGTCACACCCCAAAATTTTCAGATTCAAAAATTATATGTAGCATGTATTTTACCTGACGAAGGAAATTAATAGTAACATTATGCAGGAGTCGAAAATCTTTTGGCAAAAAAAAAAACAATGCATCAAAATAAAATGTTAAACCTGATTTCTCTTTTATCAAGAATTATCTTTTATATTTTTTTCGAAATTTTTTTCCTCACTCGTTTGTTAGGGCCAAGAAGCACGTGCAAAAAATATAGTTAAATAAATGAAAATATATACAATAAAACCATTTAATTTCGATATAAGGGGTTGACAGTCATATTGACCATTTGATATGAAATTAGGCTGTTGGGGATAAATTATTAATTGGGCATAAAATTGAAAATAGAATTTAAAAAATATTGTGACACACTTCAATCCATCAAATTTTAAATTTAATGGCATTACAACTTCTTTATTCAAAAATAAATGACGTTATAGTATACCATTCCTAAACAAATACCTAAACATCGAGAAAAAAACGGGGGCAAGTGTTTCGACTAACGTAAATTTTGTTTCATTTACTTATGCACTTCCAGTGTGTATTTAATGGAGTCAAATACAATTTGAACGTCCATTTTTCTTTTGAAGTAGTTGGACTGCTTATCTAGACTCTTATTTTAGAGTTGCATTTTAGTTGGATTTCTCTATATCAACGTGATTAGAGATACGTGCGAAGGAGCATGACTTAGGGTACAAACAATTAGTGGAGAGGTACGTAAGTTTTCAGTAACAATAGGTCTATTTCAGGGGTAAGTATTGAGCCTGGACCCCCTTGTCTTAGTTATGGACGGCTTAACTAGACACATTCAAGATAAGATACCATGATGTATGTTGTTCTCAGGCGACATAGTTTTGATGACCTGAAGCATTAACACAAAGTCAGAATTTTGGAGAGATGCTCTAGAATTTAAATGTTTTAAAATTAACTGAATTAAGACATAGTATATAGAATACAAATTTAGTAATAATAGGAGCAGAGACGAGGAAGTAGTAAAGATTGACGGTCACGGAATACCAAAAAGTACACACTTTTGATATATTGGGTTGACAATCCAAGAAAATGAAGAGATTGAGAAACGTATCGCACATAAAATTAAAGCTGGGTGGATAAAGTGAAAAAGTGCAACTGAAGTTTTATGTGATCATCGCATACCAAGAAACATGAAGGAAAAGATCTATAGTACAACTATGAGAGCAGCTTTGCCATGCGGGACAGAATGTTGGGAGGTAAAAAAACAATATATCCTAGTGTAAGCTGAGATGAGGATATTGAGATAGAAGAACGGCAAGATAAAAAAGGATATAATTCGAAATAAATACATTCAGGAGAACTTACGTGTGACTCCAATAAGCGATAAGATGAAAGAAAATAGACTTAGGTGGGCTTGCCATGTTCAACATAGATCCAATATTATACTTATTAGGATGTGTACGTTGTTTAAAGTGAAAGGCTAAAAAAGAACAAGGGTTAGACCCAAAAAGACATGGTTGGAAACAATGAGAAAAAAATATGAGAACTTATAGCGTCATTGAGAGTATTAACTTTTAATAGAGCAGAATAATAAACCAAGATTTATGTAGTCGACCCTAAATAGTTGAAAAAAAGGTTTGATGCTGATTTTAGTTGGGCTTCTATACTTTTTATATCAATTTTTTTTTTTTTTAATTGCTTGACTCGCGCAATTTCTAATAGATAATTTAATTCATAGCATTAAAACCTCTTGTTTGATGATGATGATGATTGTAATTGGGTTTTTATACTTTCTATTTCAAATTTATGTTTTTTCTTAAAATTGTTTAATCAATGATTATGCAATTTCTTATCAACAATTTAATTCATAGGATTAAAACCTCATGAAATGTAGTTCTCTAAAAGTTAACTTTTATCCGGCACAAATATGTTAGTTATCATGGTTTTCTTGGATCTCTAATATAAATGGTATTTTATTTTACAAACAAAATGCTTCAATAACCTTAAGATCCCCTATGTTTCTTTGGCTTCCAAACAAAAGCGTTCAAGGGGCCACATTTGAGTTATTTAATTGTGTGTACATATCAATGACAATTGATATTATGACATTTGAGTTTATAGTTTTACTGAAAAATTTATAGTGTGTGTATTTTATTAATTTAAGAAACATATTTTATTTCCTTGATAATTTGAAGATAAATAACAACATTTAAGGAACTATTCCTCACACTTGCTCGACACATCAAAACACCAAACTTCTATCTTGCACTGAGTAAAGGAGTCCAAGGATTCTCTAATTTTTGTTGTAAAAAATGTTAATTAATTTCTATGTTTTCTATTTAGGTGGTTCATTGAATCGAAAAGTGGACTTACATTAAAGAAAGTCTTGGAAGCCCCTCTGTTTCTCGTTTTACGCCTCCCAAGGGTAACTAAACTTAACATCCATCGCACGTGTTTATGCATTTTGCACGTATCCCTATGCATTATTTTTTTCAATAATGATTTTAGATGTCAAATATTTTAAGCTTGTTCCCACAAAATTTAATAACGTTTGCCTGTAAGACATGAAATCAAAATCACTACCGAGTGTCACATATGAGTAGGGGTGGAAATGGATCCATATTTGGACTTGACTCAACCCGAGACCTGACTTGAGTTTGGGTATGGATCTAAGAATTAAATCAGATAGGTTAAAATCAAGTTCAAATATTTGATTCAAATGGTGTTATTATTTAAATAATATTTAATTTATAATATTTAAATAAATATAATTATATATATTTAGTTATAACACATATATAAAGGTGGCAATAGAATCGGATCCGACCTATTGCCACCCCTAATTATGAGGTGATATTTGATAGCTTAGGGTTTATCATAAGCTCAAAAAACCTTTTTTTGTTTCTTTTTTTCCTGGTTAAGCATCCACCAAGGGTCTCAGATAAGCTTAACAAAATTTGTTTTTAGAGTTTTTAAGTTTGTTCTTGTGGCTGAGTGTGATATTTGTTGGTTTAGGGTGTGCGATAAGCTTAGGAAATTTTATTTTAAACCTTAAGCATGTCAAGGTCGTAAACCCAAATGCCTGATTCGACATGCAAGTGAAAATGACTATGATTATGACCTCTATATATGATAGATGGTCATACTACACAATTCTATATATCTTTCTTTTTAACTCTTAGTGTTTGTTCGATACGTAAACTTTCTTAAAGGAAAAAATTTATATAGAATTGAAGCTTTAAATAACAAAATTAGAGCCTAGATTAAAATTTTTACTAGAAGATGTTGTTTTGATACTCAAATATCACTAAATTGATTACCTCGAGATGAAGATGTATAGACATAAGAAAAAAATGGATTTTGAGTTTTGAAAATAGTGCATTTTGTAATGTATTTTTGGATCGTCAATTTTCAAGATTTTTAAAGTTTTATAGATATGCTCAAATTACATTTTTTTTTAAGCTTTAAATTTTATAGTTAAAGATAAAGATATATTTGAAGTTTGTCAAAAAGATTTTCAATATTAAAACCACTTTTTTTGAGCTTTTTCTCTATATATATATATAATGACTTTGTAAGGCTCTCCCACACCCATGTGTAGGACTCTAAAGGATCATCATTAAATTTGATACGGATCTATAAAAAAATTTAGTTTCACACCTATATAATAATTTTTTTAAAAATTCGTATCAGTTTTAATGGTGATCATTTATATCTTCTATTATTAATTGTTTTTCTCCTCAAGATTAAAATAATATCGAATGATTAGTACTTTTTGAGGGCAACTATATCTTTAAAAGGATAATTTATTTTTGGCACAAAAATAAATCAAATATATAAAAATTATAAAAGTAATTATGGCCACGTGTACCACTAATCAACCAATCAGGAATGATTTCATATACATCCCTTCACCATAACGTCTCACTGGCCCTCCTTTTTTAGAATAAATTTTCCCCCTATTTTTCTAAATTTTGAGATAAACTCTGAAAATAAAATAAACCAATAAAAATTTAAAAAGTGAAAAAAGAATAGAAAATGGTCCCCATTTAACATGCACCCATCATAAATCAATGCGTTGCCCCCGCCGACACTTGCTCAATTGTGTCGACGAAATACGTATCCACGTTTTTCGTTTCAGTAAGTAACTGACAAGTGCCTTACGTGGTTTAAATCATCTGATCTAACGGAGGAGATATGTACACGTGTAATTCATAGATGACTTGGAAATCCAGCTCACTTTGAGCTAGCGCTGCTGGAGGGCTTAAAATCCTCAAATGACTTAAATATCCCTAACATTAGCAGTACGTATTCCAGCTTTCCCTCCTTTTATGGGATAGTAACGCCGTGTCAATTCGGCCGCCGAAATTTAGCCGAAATAAACAGTGTTGACGAAATCTCAATCAGTTGCCGAAGTTTTGGGGAGAGAATAGGCCGAAATCTAAGACGTTTGTGAACCGTGTTTAATGTTGCTAGAGTTTAGAAGGTGACCAAAATGCCCTTGCAGTTATAGAATGGTTTCGGTGCGAAAAGAATAAGACGAATTATAATAGAGAAAATATTTGGTAGTCCTGCGGATTCAGAACTATCAACTATATGTAACGTACGTTTTGCCAAAAAAAAAATAAAAAATAAAAAATAAAATAAAAAGGCCCTTTACGGGTAGTCTCTTGCCAGTGTTATCAAAATCTCTTGGCCGAAAAGGCCGAAATCTTTAGATTTTAGGGCTAGACTGAAGCAAATTGAAGTTTAGTTATTAGTGCAACCGCTTTGATCAGTTTTAGGCCGCTTTAGTCTGACTTTTGGCTGAATTTTTGGCTAAAACAAAAAATGTTTGTTTTTTTGTTTATTTTTTTTTGAAATGTTGGTTTTGAATTGTTGATTATTTTTAAAATATATTTTATTGATATTAATTTTTTTTAAAAGTCCAAAATTTTTCCCAAATCGACTGAAGTACCAAATTTCTTTATTTTTCTAACCAAACCAAAGAAAGCTTTGAAGAGCATTTGACAGGTCCCATGACACAAAAGTCATCTTAATTTATCTCAGTCTTTATTATCTGTTATATCAGTATATTTTAAATATTAATTTGGAACTCAAGGTAATACTCTAAATTAGTTCCTATTTCAAAATCTTACGAGTCCATTTTATGAAGTTTACTATAGAGTTTTAAGAGATAAGGAATAATGAAAAGAGCAATTTATCACAATAAACCTGACTTACTAACTATTTGACATTTTCGCTATTTTTAACTATTCCAACTCGATATCATGTACATTTTTATGAAATTTTTGGAATTAAATTAAAAAAAGTGGAATTTTAGTGTTTTCTTATATATATGTTTGAAATGAATTGTTACATGTATTTTTTTGTATATTTTGATGAATTTTCTTTATGGAAAAGTTTTTGTGAATCTACTGGCTCATTACCGCCCTAAATTTTGAGAGAGACTTAATTTCGATCTCAATAACCACAACTCCGTTTCTGCTTCAAGTCTGTGAATTTAGGTCCTAAAAAATAAGTATAGTGTTGACCTGCGGGATCATCAGGTACACTTTTCTAAGTTGAAGTTTAACGCGATTTTCAATGACGGCATAACGGTCATGTAAAGATCAGGGGCTTTACCGTCATTCATATTCAAAGAAGGCCATTTTATGTCATTTATGTTTTATAAAAATCCTAGTTCTCAATTTCACAGGCTGTAGAGGGGGAAGGAATTTATGGATTGTTCTTCATTTCTCGGATAAACAAGCCATTACCGCTACTTTTCGAGAAAAGTGGTTTTGTGCATGGAAAGGCAGTTTTATTAAGCGAAAGCGGTTTCAGGGTACGGACTATATCTGCATTTCTCCTTCATATTGCCTGCAAATTATCCCTTCTCGTGGAATGATGATTCTTAAGGGCGTTCTTTTATTCTTGAAACCGGCTGTTTATGTGAAGTGAGGAAAAAGCGGTTTGAACGGTGGTTTCTGGTGGAGATTGGTGGTGTTTTGGTTTGCCCTTGAATTGAGTGGTTTAAGTTGCAGAGGCTTGAGTTTGTGTTCTTTTTTTTGACGAAGAGGCTTGAGTTTGTGTTCTTGTGCATGTATCCTTTGGTAATCCTGGATTTGGAGGTCCTTGAAAGCGTTTTGGTGAAAGAAGATCAGCATTTGATTTGTTAGCTAGGGTTTGAGCGGTTTTGTGAAGAGCGGCATTGGCTTTGATGACTGGATATTGGCTGTTTTGTTAAGCCTCTGTTGAGGAGAAAGATCTGGGGTAGATTTCTTTCTTAATCGATAGCTCGGTGAAGCGATTTCTGGGAAAGATATTGGATTAGGTTTTGGCAAAGCACTTCAAAGTGACAAAGGGAGGAGCAGTGGTTTTTTGAGGTTTTTTTTATGTGAAAAGAAAGGATCGAAGCGAAAGATGAAGTTTAGAATGCCTGTTTTGCTCTTGCTTTGCTTTAGTGTACTGGCTCCAATAGTTCTTTACACTGATAGATTGGGAAGCTTCAGCAGTTCTATAGGTAAGCCTTTGTTTAAAAAATTACAAAAAATTAAAGAAAATTACAGGAATTTAATGAGAAAATGTTGTGTTTTTCTTTATTCAGCAAATGCATGTAGTTTTGAGTTTTTTTTAGATTTATTTTTTCCTGTAAATTGATGAAACGTTTCTCTTTTGTTCCAAATATTCTTTGCAGCAAAGGCTGGATTCAGTGAGGAATTTTCCCCAATTGTAAGTTTGATTAGTTATACTTGTCTTTACCAGACGTTTCAAAAAAGAAACAGAAAAACAAAAAAGCAATGGAAATTGTAGGAAAGTTACTTTTTGCTTCTTTAGGGGTTTATTATTGTCCCATTTGTTGATAATTATCCTTTTTAATTTATCTCCTTTCAGAATTATGGGCGGGACATTAACAAATTAAAGGTTCTTCCTCAGGTATTTCACTCTTTACGGTCTGCATTTCCTTTATAGAATTTGAGTCTTTTAATTTTGGTTATATAGAGTTGAATTTGAAAATCTGGTCAGTTGATAAATCAAGAGAAAATGGAAAATTTTAGATTTTTGTTCTATGCTTTATGTGTGTACAGGAATCTGTTAATGCATTGAAGGAACCAAGTGGGGTTGTTTATTTGTCAGATAAAGACCCTTCAGAGGCCATCTCTGTAAAAGAAGGTATACTTTGAGGACACTCTTTATATATAATCTTGCGTTACAATTTTGTTATTCTGATTCATTTCTTACTCTAGTATGAAACAAAAATTCTCTTTGAAATCATAATGTTGGATTGAATTTGTTTGTCTAATGGATGAAAAATGCTTGAAATTTGGTTTTCAAAAGCTATAAGAAAATGTTGAAGAATAATATTTATGGGAATTAGTAGTTGAGATTTACGCCTTATCTTTTCCTTTTTCCTTTTTCTTTTTTCTTTTGTTCTTTTGTTCTTTAACTTTTCCTTCTGTATGGTTGTTTTTAGGTGCGATGTGATGAAATTTGGGTTAACTGCTTTCAATTTTTGACCAAAATTTACAAATGAATTCTTCTGGACTTCTGGTGATGTTTGGGGTTAACTCCCTGTTTTTAGTTTCATGTTGTGGGTAATTGAATTTTGGTTGAAATTAAAGATCATGGTTAAAATTATGTTTACGAAGAAGCTGGTTATTGTAGCTGTGCTCCATAGGAAAAGGACAAGGTTAGGCCATCTGCTTCAATTTTTTCCCTTTGTTGTTGTGATTCATTGATGTGGTCATGCTATGATTGTGATGGTTAACACCTTTTGTTGGTGTACATAAATGCTTGCCCTCTTGCCAACAAAATGTAAATTTTTTATATCAATGTTGTTTTTAAAATTAGGATTATTTATTGCAACCGCGAATATCACATTCATGATCCATGTTCAAAATCATGATTGGTACTTATGCTTGTTTGGGGTTTTGTTTATTATTATGACACTGTTCAGAACTCTTAATTAATTTTGTAATTAACAGAACCAAAAATGGCAAGATCTAGGGTGTTGCAATCAAATGTTAAACCATTGGAAGTGGAAACACACATTGAGCAAGTAATAGATAAAGTTCACCGTGAAGAGAAAAATGGGCAAGAAATTGCTGGTGATTCTCAGGCTGAGACCATTGAAGAAAGCCAACAGGTATTGTTGCAGTCGAATGAACAGAAAATAGGTGCGAAAAGAGAGGAACAGTTTGGTCATCAAGATGCCTCTATAAAAGAGGAAATTGGGCTGAGTTCCAGAACTGATGCAGAGAAACAGGTAACATTCTTGGTTTAATTTTTTTATTCTTTTTGCCATCGTATTATATAGTTCTAAGATTTTAAATTTCTAAAGTCATATATGTGTAATGGGTTGATTGTAAACATGCTGAAGTACGACTTGTGGAAAGATCCTTCTGTTTTCATTTGTTTTCAGAAAAAGTATGATTTCTGATACCTACCCTACATGTCATTGCTGTGGCTGGACTATTATGATCGCTGATGGAAAGATATGCTATTTTTTGTTTCTCACCATAGACAAGTTCTAGAGTGGTTCTTTGTTTAGCTTTCTTTCCTGCTTTCTTTCCTGCTTTATTTATTCCCTTAATCCTCCTACTTTTTTTGGGGTTAATAAGTGCCTACGAGTAAGAAAAATTGATAGAAGTGATTGTTGCTATATTCTATTTGCTTACAACTGGTACCATGTTTTTCTTTGTTAGTTTGAGTTGAACTGGTGTTGGCGGTTGGCATGTCACTTCATTTGTCAATGCTTTAAGGTTGGGAAATAGATTATTTAGCAGTTCACTCATTAAAAACAATATAGTAGTTTCTATTGTTATATTTGGAGTCATGACAAAAGGAATTGGTGGCCTCTTTTTTTTTGTTAGTTCTTGGGTTTGTTCTTTTGTCTTCATGGTTGCAAATAATGTGCAAATAATGTGCTGTCGTTTGCGGAGAAGAGACATGTTTATTACAGAGTTGAAATGGTATTATTTCTGATAGCTGCTACTGGACCTTTCAGGTTGTATTTACATAGGAGGACATTGGCTGTTATGGATTTAAGAAACTTAAAATCACATGTCCAAGAAGTCTACTCATCAGACATATTTAACGAACTGAGCCACACACACAATACCAAGTTCTGATATTGTTATTAACCGAAGAAATATTATTAATGTTAAATAGAAAATACATTTGTTTTTAAGGTTAGAAAATTCACTTGGTATAGTGTCTTTGCCTTCAGGAACCGGACAAACCAGAGATCGAGTCTGGCAAATCTGATCCTGATGGGCCTTCACAACCCAGCCCCGAGAGGCAGAATGATAATAAGAAGCCTATGCCAGATGCTCGTGTCCATCATCTTCGTGATCAACTAATCAAGGCCAAGGTTTACCTGAGCCTCGGAACGACTCGAAGCAACCCTCACTTTATCAAGGAGCTTAGAGTGCGCATCAGGGAGGTTCAAAGAGCACTAGGTGATGCAACCAAGGATTCTGAACTTCCAAGGGGGTGAGTTTGTATTTAGAGTGTTATCCTTAGCTTAGATTAATTTTTGGTTTAATTTTGTGCGTATTTTACCTAGTATTCTATCATACAACATCATTATAATGACCATATAAATCCTAGAGCTACAAGTAAGCCCTCATCACCAGGATGTTGGGTGGACATGGACGAAAGTTTGATTGGGAATATATATTATAATCCAACAAACTACAGAAGAACTGTAGTACATGCGGATCATCACCATCCAATGAAATGGGAAGTGATGGAAAGATAGGGAACATTTGTTTCATAGGTACGCTTTCCCTGGATAGCACGCATAGGGAACCGTTGAAAAATGGGGAACGCACTTTCCCACACACTACAGTGACTACCACTTTCCTATGAAACAGATGTGGGAAAGCGGTAGTCCAGAGTTCCTTCCCGTGAAACAAATGTGCCGAAGTGAGAACCACCATCAGGTCGTTTCCTGTTCTCGTATGTCCTACTCTCCTGATCTATCTTTTTATCGGATGGTGATGATCTTGTAGGCCATTAAAAATAGATATGGAATTTTTCAAACTAAAATCAGAAATTTCAGTAAGAATAATAATACAGTTATTAACCTAGAATTTTGCGTATTTCATTAAGAAATTAAATTCTTTAATCATGATGTTGATAAAAAAGGGAAAGACAATTTTTCTGCTACACCTTATCAAGAAAAGAAAAAAGTTGTTTGTGATATGTGTCTTCTATTGTTTTTCTTTTGCTATTCGATCTCCTTTGCTTTCTTCTTTGTTTTATTTCTTACTTCGCTAAATTTTGCTCCAGTGCTTATGATAAATTGAAGGCAATGGAAGAAACATTGGCCAAGGGCAAGCAGATCCAGGATGACTGTGCTGCTGTCATAAAGAAGCTGCGTGCCATCTTGCACTCAACTGAGGAGCAGCTTCGAGTTCACAAGAAACAAAGCATGTTCTTGATGCAGCTGTCTGCAAAAACCCTACCCAAAGGCCTACATTGTCTTCCCTTGCGCCTTACAACTGAGTATTACTCATTGAACTCAACTCAGCAGCAGTTCCCAAATCAAGAGAAACTCGAAAATCCCAATATCTATCACTATGCTTTGTTCTCAGACAATGTATTGGCAGCAGCAGTGGTTGTAAATTCTACTGTTTCTAATGCCAGGGTAAGAATCAGCATGTATAAGATGTATCTTCTGAATCTCTGATTTTTTTTTTTATCTCATGCATTCTGATTAGCATGATAGTTAACTAAAAACCAGGGTTTGGTGCTTCAGGTTTTTGTTTATTTTGGGTGCTATCATCTAAATTTCTGAATTGGATCTGGGTTTCATGATTGGAAAAAGAGCCCCTTCTTTTCAATTATTATTTTTTGTTTTAAAATGAACTTTTGAAGTGCAGAATTTTGGATCTTAATTTTGTGAAAAAGTCCTTGTTCACTCTTGTGATTATATGCATTTTGGCTGTTTGCCAAAATGTCCTAACCATGCTAGAACATTGTTCCAGTTGGATTATGATAAATATCTAAAAGTGTGTTTATATGTTCAGAATTATTTGTAAATTGCTGCATTCTGAAGAGTTCATGATCTATGCAAGTATTAGTACGCTACTATTTTTTGAAGAATTTAATATCTGTAAACTTTGGTGTTGGATTGCACTATTTTATTTTATCTATTTACACAATTTTCTGAAACCATACCCAATGAAATAGTTGAACTATTGTTACAAATGGAAAAAAGGAAAGAAGTTTAATTGTTCAAATTTGTGTTACGAAGAATTGAAATTCTATACCAATTGAAATTTGTTGATTGAAAGTATCCCAAGTATTTGAATTTCTTTATCTTGGTCTTTTTTTTCCAGGATCCTAGAAATCATGTCTTCCACATAGTCACAGACAGGCTAAACTATGCAGCAATGAGAATGTGGTTCATAGCTAACCCTCCAGGCAAAGCTACAATTCAAGTTCAGAGTGTTGAAGAGTTTACCTGGCTGAATTCAAGTTACAGTCCAGTCCTAAAGCAACTTGGTTCTACATCTATGATCGATTACTACTTTAGAACCCATCGTGCAAACCCAGATTCCAATCTCAAATATCGGAACCCCAAATATCTTTCTATATTGAATCATCTCAGATTCTATATGCCTGAGATTTTCCCAAAGCTTCACAAAGTACTTTTCTTGGATGATGATATTGTGGTGCAAAGGGATCTTACTCAACTGTGGAAGATCGATTTGAAAGGGAAGATCAATGGTGCAGTAGAGACATGCAGAGAGAGTTTTCACCGTTTTGATAGATACCTCAACTTCTCTAACCCTTTGATTTCGAAGAATTTTGAAGCGCATGCATGTGGGTGGGCTTTTGGAATGAATATTTTTGATTTGAAGGAGTGGAAGAAGCAGGAAATTACAGAGATCTACCACTCATGGCAGAAACTGGTAAGAGAATTTGAGTTTTACTTTCTCCCTTCTAGTGGCTGCAGCCTGCCATCTCGTTTTCTCTTCACTGGGTTTATATTATCCCTCTTACTAGCAAAACACATATCCAAGAACTTGAAATTCATCAAAGGCACTCTACTCACATGTCCTTCACTCTTTTCTTTTCTTATCAAAACTCGTACAAGGCCTCTTGCTGCAAGACCCTTTGGTTTTGTCAATGGCTGCCTCCAATTTTCCTTTTCGTTCTCTTGAAAAACCGGTAAAGGCAACAATTTCGTGAGCAAAAATGTCTGTCTTGTTCTTTTTTTGTGGTGGAATCGCATATATGTTGAACTGGGTTGACATGTTTGCACGTGTAAATTAGCTTCTCATAGCTAATGTCCTGAAACTTTTGCTTAGTTTTCTTTCTCGATCAACTTGCATTCATAGAGCTAGGATTGAATCCCCATATCCTTAAAATCAATTGTTATTACATTACTATTGACTTGATATTTTATAGATGTTCATTGTACATTTTTTCTATAAACTCTCTTATACTTCCTATGGAGAAAACTGAAGAATCTCTCTCTCTCTTCTCTGCAGAACAATGACAGGCAGCTGTGGAAGCTGGGGACTCTACCGCCTGGCCTGATTACATTTTATAACCGGACTTTCCCCTTGAACCGGGGATGGCACGTTCTTGGCCTTGGCTATGACCCCAGTGTGAACCAGAGAGACATACAACGAGCAGCTGCAATTCATTACAATGGAAACTTGAAACCATGGCTTGAGATCGGGTTGCCAAAGTTTCGTGGTTACTGGCAAAAATACATCAACTATAATCAACCATACTTACAAGACTGCAATATCAATCCATAAAGCAGGAATCTCTCTCTCTCTCTAACATCATTAACTGTGATTTTGAGGTCTAGCTCTCTTTTTGTTTGCCTTTGTTTTTTATTTTTATTTTTTATAAATTTTTGGTAGATTTTGGAGTTGCGGTTCTCCATTCTTTCTGCGGATGCCTCTTTATAAGTGTATCTACAGTCTCTCAAAGATTCGTTATAGGCTTTGTTTTTTCTTTCTTCTGCAGATTTGCAGATGTTCATTGTACATTTTTCACATATCATACTGCAGTAATTGGGTTTTCAGGCCTTTTAACAATGTTTCTCTTTATTCTTATCAATAGTAAAGGGAGAAAGTATTGTATCTTAGCAGTGACATGATTAACTCAAAAACGGTAGAGTTGTGCTCTCTCTCTCTCTCTCTCTCTCTCTCTCTCTTCTCCCCCTTAAGTGGTGGGCTCTCTTCCCTCTTCCTCCCTCCCTCCCCTCTTTGTTTTTTAGAGTCTGATATATATATTAAGAAGTTATATCGGATTTTATACTATGAGATTATTTTTTATTGTTACTAAGGACAAGGATTTTTAGCCTTTAGATGTAGAATTTAATGGATTCAACATTCAAAAAAAATAATGGCAATATTTAGCAAAAAATAATGGCTTTCCCTAATGGAAAAAGTTTATACATGGTGCAATCTTAAAATGTAGAATCACATATGCATTTCAAAAATTTATCGGAAAAGTTGTTTTAACGATTAAAAACCTTCTAATTGATCATCTCAACATTGAGATGTTGAATATGAATAAAAAAATTTTGAGTCTTAAAAATAGTACATCTTGCAACATATTATCTAGATCGTCAATTTTCAAGATTTTTCATATTTTTCATAGATTTACTTGATTTTAATTGTTTTTAGAGTTTTAAATTTTTTAATTAGATATAAAAATATATTTTAAGATAATCACAAGAATTTTTTATAACAACATTATATATTATGATAAATTTGAAAGTGTGACTTAATTAAATAAAATTTGAATAAAATTTGAAGGTGCGATTTAATTAAATAAAATTTGAATAAAATTTGAAGGTGCGACTTAATTGGATTGTTTAAGGTTAAAGTTACAACCTTATAGAAACCACACCCTTCTCTAATGGATTTTTGTTGCTTTTGAAATTGATATTATTGCATTGTTGGGATATTATCATAGTGTTGGAACTAACATTTGCTTTTGAAATTGATATTATTGCATTGTTGGGAATTTATTGTAGCGTTGGAACTAACATGGTAATGGCGTGATGCGATGGCTCAGGCCAGCTGTCTCTTAGCAAAATATGTGTGGACGGCAAACTCATATTGCTCTGTTCTTTTCTCATTTTTATCAGCAAACGGCAGCTGTATACATGTGTACCCTTTATCATGCCCAAAGGCCTACAAACATTTTTTTTTGAAAGAACTTAAAACAAAGAATTTACCTCCCTATATAAAATGAAGAAAAGCGATATACAACGGTTCCACTAGGTCGCTGCCAATAAAACCTCCGCTCTCAAAGAACCCGATGTTCTTTATTACACTATTAAATAACATTCATAGAGTTACCCTCAATCACACATGAATTGCTAATGTTTCTCAAAATAAAAACTTTCAAACCTTCTAGCACGACAAGTAGCTCTGTGTGATTTGCAGTGATTATACCAACCGACTCTGGAAAGGCAAAAATAACTTCACCAAAAGAATCATGCAATACACCTTCTATACCGCTACCCCCAGATTACCCGGGTAACTTCCATCAAAGTTAACATTTCAACCTGACTTGGGCCTTTAGCCTAACCCGGCCTCATTCCCCTGAGGGTTGGACCTGGCAATTTTTAAGGAAAAAAATTTAAAAGATATCTATAAAAAAAAAAGGCTGGAGCACGCTAAAATGGGCCAAATCGAGCTGGTTTGTCTTGGCCTATTCCAAGCCTGGCTGTTTGGCCACAATTTTGTGGCCCAGGCCCTAGATTTTTAGGGCTAGGCCGGGCCTCCCAGCCCATTGCCATCCCTAGCTTTTCACTTTTGAAATTTTAGGTGCCCAAAAGATGAGGAAAACTTAAGTACAATTAGAGGTATTTAAAACTTTAGAAGAACTTAAAAAAGATTACCACTATGTTTTGAAGTTCACTCTGTTGTTTAATTTTTTTTGTATATTTTTTATTTTTCTCAAACTCATAGTTCTGAATAGCTCAATGTAAAGAATCAAAATGGTTTAGAATTAATAATTTTGGATGACACATTGTAAGGAATTGGAGAAGAGCAATTGGTTTTGAACTGCACATGGTAAGGAATTAAGGAAAGAAAGTAAAAGACTATTAGTTCAATAATCAAATAGATCCAGAACTGAAAAAAACAATAGAAGGACATGAGCATAAAATTCAAAATGTGAAGTACCAATAATTTTAACGACTATTAATTTGAATTTCCTGAAAATTACATAGCATATAACAATATCAACTTTTTCAATAAAAAGAATCTACAATGAACCGGGTGATTAACTGTAGTTAACAACCCTAGGTGATTTCTTGAGCTCTGACTTGGGTTCGAGCAACGATTCATTCACAAGTTTTAGAAGCTTGCATAAACTTAGATTGCAACGATTCATTCACCAAGTTTTAGAAACTTGCATAAACTTATATGTAGTATGATCCTATGTCCCTTAAAATGACAATGGATATTTTATTCGGATTGTATATTATGACACCAGCTATTTTTCTTACATGAAGGTTATAATTACTCAATGACTAAAGGTATGTCATGAAATTTGAGAAATTTTCTTTTAAATTTTGAGTTTAATGAATGACATATGTTCACCACTCAATTTGAAATCTGATGGACAAGAGTAACTATAATCCCTTTGTTCTAAAAGTACAGTTTCTTTATATACTTTTCCTTTTCTACTCACATATATTTTAAGCCGAAATCACATTAGTAATTTCAATGGTAAAAAAGGCTCAAATTTAAACTCTCTTGTTTTTTATTTTTCTTTTTTACAAATGTTCGGAAACTTTTATTCATCAATGAGAGAGGTTTCAGCAAAACATTTACATTATTGGGTAAACTCAGTCTTTCTTCCCCGTTATTCATGGCGTGATTTTTGTATTTCTCTGTTCATTTGTTTCCATTGACTCACAAAAAAAAAAAAGTGGGAGAAAAGATGAAGCTTTTTGGTCTGTTGGCCTGTGGTAGACATGGTGGCCCACACGTGTGGGACCACAAAATTTAGGCGTGCGGTTAAGAGAGACAAAGAGTCCCTTTCTCAAAGGGAGGGGCACATGGCTGTGGACTATACGTTATAACGGTTGTGTTATACACTATACCTTAAAGCGGTTCGGTGTTATACAATCATTATTTTTATAGGTACATTTTTTTTTTGTTGGGTAACTCACAAGGGGGGAAAGCCCTTTACCTGTCTTTACATTTATAAAAAAGCTCCTACCCGTTTTTCCATTTATAAACAATAAGATGGAAAACAACTCATTAATTTACAACCCTATAATAGGGCAGTTACGCTAAGTCATGAAGTAAAAGTAAAGAAATAAAATCTAACGGTCGAGAGTGTCAAATAGTAGCTCCAGAACTAAACAAGGCATTCTTAGCAAGTGCATCGGCTGCCATATTGGCCCTGTAAAAGATGTAGGGGATTGACCATGTACGAGTGTAAAAGTCTGCTCCGACAATTTGCTGTAATAGTATGTAACCACTATAGGGCATAACAACGATCATGAACCCATGATGGAACAACAGAACGATTTAACTGGTAAACGCCCAGTTAGATCGAAACCAGCCAGTGACTGGTTTCAGTTTCGGGCGGTTTTGGTGATCGACCGAAATTTAATAATTTTTTTAAAAAAGTATATAAAATCCCCAAAATAAGGAATTTGGTTTGTACTATTTTTTTTTTTAATATTCTTTACATTATGGTAAATATTAGAAATTGTTTTGGTCATTAATACTCAATTTTATATTTTTCCATTTTTTTCAAAAATTTTAAAACATACCCTTACACAAATCGATTATTTAAATTTTTTTTTTCATTAATTTTCAACTTCATTTGAATGTGTTTTGTTTTAATCCTTCTTTATATGTTTTTCATATTTTAGTAGGTTTTATTTGTATCTTTTTTATTTTTTCTATAATTTTTTGACAGCCTGGGATTTGCCCGATTAGAACGGTTGAATCGGCCGATTTACCGGTTAAACCACTTTTGACTCCATGTTTGGTTAACCATTCCGATTCGATTTTGCGAACACTGTCATGAATGCAAATCACGAGTAAAGATGAATTGCTTTTAAGTTGGAAAGGAAATCAATTCTAATGAATAGTTAGATGAATACCTTATTCAAGGGCAACAGATTTAGTGCCAAATGGCTTGGCAAAATAAATGACAACAATACCATTACTATCCTCGATAACACCTCCACCACTAACTAATCCTGAGTTATGCAAAGAAACTCCGTCAATATTCAACTTGAAATGCTGGAGCTCAAGAAATGACCACACCACCGGAGTATTGGATTTAGGTTTTTGTTGTCGCCATGTGATCTAGAAATTTGTGATGATTGCCTTCTCTGCTGCCGCCATGTGATCTGAAAATTTTTATAGGTACAATTGAGTTTATACGTATGCAGTTTTTTTCAATTGTATTCTTATTTTTATTTTGATTTTTGTTTATTTGGATAAATGGGCGTACGTGGGAATAGTGTTTAGATGAAAGGGGCACACCCCAATGCAAGCCAATATCCACTTGATAAAGTGAAACTTTCGGAATATTTCCGTTGGTTTGCCGAAATTCAACGGATACATGAAATTTCATGTTGAAACATACGATGCTCAACCTTGTTTAAGAATTAGGTTAATGTCCCTTTAAATTATTTTATTTAAAAAATACTTTATATTACTATCTCTAATTTTTTTTCCCCCATATTGCCCTACTTTGGACTTTTAAGTTGTTTGAGGCTTTTTATTGAAAATTGATTTGTTGATTTTTGTTCCAAACATAATTTTGAAGCTTCAAGATCTGAACTTGATATATCAATTATTTTGTTAATTTTTGTTCCACATATCAACTTTTTGACTTTGAAGCTCTGCCTCTGAAGTGGTTTGAAACATCTTTAGACCTTTGAGGGTCTGAAATAAGATAATGGGTAAAAAGATTCAATTACGGAGCTGCGAGGTTTGAAATAGGAATGAACTGAAAAAATAAGATGTTAAAAAAAAGATAGATGAAGGTACATCAAACTTTTGAGAGGGATTTTTATATAACAATACTCGATAAAGATAATGGCATAAATTTCTTAAATATTTATTTCTCCTTTGTGCCATTGTTTTCCATTTCCATTGCTCAACCTTGCTCATAGACATTGATTGAAAACCCGGATATGTGCGCAAGATGATTCACCCACGGATCCTTGTCAAATTGCTGGATCGACAATTTGGATTGGATCTTGATCGGTCTGAATCATTAATCTCCTCTCTCTCTACCCCTCATTGAAATAGGCTTCACTCTAATCGTTCTACTCACACTCAAAACGACTCAATCTCTCTCTCTCTCTCTGTACAAGCTTTCCTCGTGGGTTATTTTGGAAGTAGACCTCTGATTATCTATCTAGCATTTGTAGCAGTTGTGGTCTTTTTCTTAAAGTTCTTACCCATTGTCCTTATCTCTCGACTATTTATATCCAATTCTCTTCACTGTCTCACTTTATGCAATTAATTAACTTCTTTTAAATCTTCCTCTCCACCCAAAATAGCCTTCATGTTACCATTGTTGTGTGTACTGTCTCTTTTATGATGCAACAAATATCACGTTGATCCCGGGTCCTCGTACTCCTCACCCTATTTTCAGCATATGGATATATATCAAGGTTAAAGTAACATATATATTTTTGCAAAAGTTTATATAAGGGCAAACGCGCAATTCAAAAATTCACTAGAAGAGGTTTTTTCAATATCCAAAATTCTTCAAATTGATCATCTCAACGTCAAGATGTACGGACATTAAAAAAAATGGATTTTAAGTCTTGGAAATAGTGCATATTGTAATATATTTTGGACCGTCAATTTCCAAGATTTTCAAGTATTCATAGATTTTCTTGATCTACACTATTTTTGAAGCTTTAAATTTTATATTTAGAGATGAAAACAAGATTTCAGTAGTTAAACACATATTTCGACACTATTTGAAGGCGCGCCTTACTTTTATGGTTTTGGGTCTATGTCTTAAACAAATCACACCCTTTACCTTATATTTTCTAGGGGTCACCTTAGGGTTTAACCTAGTATACAATGTTATGTGCATTTGGCTTTAGTAATTGAGATTTCTCATGTTAGAGTTGGCTAGGACATTTAGATCTACGATAGTGAAGCCTTTACTTATCTTCGCCACTGGATGTAGTCACATTAATAATGAATCACATAAAATATGATATTTATTTATGTTAATTTTGTAATGTTTGATTTTCATTGTCAGACTTAATCTGGAGTGGCTACTTGACGAGTTAGGGGCCGAGTCCGATTAGAACACTAATGGGCTTTTTTGGCAAGTTTTTCTACAAGAACCTTCTCCCTCTTAATCAGCTTTTTGATTTTAATGGCTTGTATTTCATACAATTATAAAGTGTTGTTGTTTTTTTAGGGGGCTTGGGTTGCGGGGGTACCACCCCACACCCTAATCACCACCTTATGGTTTCCATTTTCACCGCTAAGACCACCCCACTAATGCTTAAAAAAAAAAAAAAACTCCTAATCTACTTTAAAAAACAAAAATGGGCCACTGAATTACCCAAAATTATGGAGCGTTGTTTGGTTTGCCATCTTCCCTACGGCATGCAATAAATGTTGGCTTAATATATCAAATTATACTATGGATTAATACAACTCTCATTGATTTACAATTGGGTGGACTACTGATTGATCATTCCCTCCATACAGGAAGAATGCCTTGAGCTGCCAAACGCTTCTCTACCCAAAAGACCACATGCTTTGATGTTATCTTTTTCTCATCAATGAGAAATGGCTCCACAGTACTGGCTCCTGATCCATAAGATGATAGAGAAAACCCCTTTGGCCCTGGCAAAATGTAAAGCATATAAAAGTACATTGAGTTTGAGAATTGCATTGAGAGAGAGAGAGAGAGAGAGAGAGAGAGAGAGAGAGAGAGAGAGAGAGAGAGAGAGAGAGAGACGAGACGACGACGACGACGTACGACGACGTACGACGTAACGAACGTAACGAACGTAACGAACGTAACGTACGTAACGTACGTAACGTAACGTAACGTAACGTA
>NW_006500340.1:1657900-1672220 GCF_000471905.2 Amborella trichopoda | reverse complement strand
CCAGGCATCTTTTTTTGCTTGACTCAAGGCCCAAATTGGAGCCACAAATGCATCACTCGCAATAAAAGAGAGAGTGTTGAGTCAATGTCCCTGCCCTACAAAGCCTAGTGAGCACGACAGAACACATGCTTGCAAGAACCTTGTAAGGTTATAAATGGGGCTGAGAGTCTAGTCCCCTGCTCACCATTAGAGAGAGAGAGAGGATGCAGACACCATTGAAGTGCGTTGTCTGTGCTGCATTTGCAGCCTTCATTCTGTATGCTTCTCTGATTCCAGTGGTGGCGTCAAGCCACGTTTTCGAGCGGCCACCTCATTTCGGTAGGATTCATTTTCTCTCTTCGTCCATTTATGATCCGAATGCAACCTCGTTTTGGTAGCCTGATTGCTTGTAGAAAACTATGTTAAGAGAATTTCATGTTATTAAGTTAATAACAATGTCGAGATCGAAAAGAAAAGGAAACCATGATGGAGGTGTGTGTAGTACAACATGATCCATTTGTTAATTTTTGGACTTTATGGCGATTGGGAGTCATCACCGTCCAATCGGTAGATCCAATGGTGATGGAGTGGGAGTGGGACATCCAGTTGAATTAGTGACAAGTTTGCTGGACCCACTCTCCCTCTATCACCGTCCAACCCAGTAATTTAGAATGATTACTCAAATGACCAAAGTGTTATCTTGGTTTTATGGGTATGCTTCTTTGAGTACACGCCAAGAAGAAACAAAGATTGAAATGGTCAAAAAAAACATTTACACATAAACACTCACGAAATCCTAACACTGAAAGTAAAAGATCGAAGGAATACCAGTATAAAAGCTTAATAACAATCCAATAATCGGCGTTTTACGATAATTAGTGCACTAATTCTTTTATGATGTAGCAATCTGATTATGATATCTTATAGCTTGTTTGGGGAGCGGCCAGAATCCCTTTTTTTCACCAACTCCATGACACTTTGCTCCACCATCTCGTATCTCTCTTTTGCCCCTTCTTAAAGTCCAGCAGTTGTCGAAAATGTGCTTAAAAACCGGGTTTCTTTGGCATTCTATTCAGAAAATGCATCCTAAGCCCTTTGCATCCTCGTTGTACGGGGTGCAAGTCCGTCTGCGCTAACCCATCACTCAAGTTAGGGCTGTCAATCGGGCCATCCCACAGGCTTTGGCTCGTAGTCATCCTGGTAATGCCAGGTTTTGGGTTGGGCTCGGGCATCCTTAAAAAAGACAAAGGATATGCTCAGGCCCAGGCCGGGACTGCCTCAAAATTTAGGCCCGAATTGTACCCCAGCCTAGATATAGAATTTCTGGACAAACTGGGCCCATGTTGGCTAAGCCTGAGCCCGACCTGTTGCCAGCCATACCTCCCATAACTTGTCCACCTCACAAACTAAACTTGGAAAAAATTTATATCTTGGACACAATGCATATTGTAATGTATTATCTAGACCATAAATTTTAAAAATTTTCAAGTGCTTATAGAGTTGCCCAATCTACACTATGTTTGATTTTTTAAAATTTATAATTAAATATGGAAATAAATTTTTAGGTCATTTGTAAGATTTCTTATACTGGCGCATCATATTTTAGTACTATTTAAAGGTGCACCTTACTTGTGATTGTTTAAGGCCTCAACATTATACATACCACAACCAATTTTTATTGATATCACATCCAGTAATCCTGATTAATTCCATTTTTGTTTCATTTTCTCCATATTGATTTTTCTTTCTTTTTTTTTCTTCTCTTTTGAATACAAGGAAATGGCATACATGAAGTTCATAGGGAGCTAAGAGGGGGTGGATATATCAATATCGGCAGTCCTCGTGGAAATCCATTCAAAGGAGTTGGTGATGCACCCTCGAGGGCTATTGTTTTTCAACCACCACCTCCACCGCCACCGCCTGCCTGAGTCTTGTGTTAGTCTAAAAGTGAAGAACAAGCAGAAAAATTATGCATTTGTGTGCTCTTTGCAGGTATTCTGTTTCAGTAAATAAATTTGTTAACAAGGGGAATGAGAATGAGGTTTTTGCTTGTTGTGGTGAAATGTTGGTGCCACAAAGCGAGCTTTTTATCTAGGTCGAGAGAGACATTGGTGGGTACTAAGAAAATGTCCAAGGTGGCTTGTATCCATTTCATTAAAATTTACCATTACTCTTTCCTTGTTATCATTAATCACGTCACTAACTAATCCAAGAGATACGAGGGATTGGGAGGAAGAGAGAGAGTGAAGGTCACTTAGGCCCGCCCGCCCAAATGGACTTGTGTGCCACCGTAAAGATCTTGAGTAAACGTAGGGGATTGATTTAAAAATCCCATGACAATTTCTCATTGGCGATGAAGGAAAAGGGGAGGTACCTTTCGGGCACGACACGTTAGGGATTGGCGATTGGTAGATGAGAAACCATTGAAGAGGTTGTGCAGGCGTGTGAAGCTGTCCGTGCCTCCCCACTCCTAATTCATAATGTTGGGAGCATCACCGCCCCGGCCCGACCCTGATAGATAGCGGAAGAAATGAATTAGCGCCAAGGCATGGGATTTTCTACCCCCTCCCAAAATGTCCCCTCCCCATCTCACCCATCCTTTCATGACCCCTCACCCGAGAGAGAGAGAGAGACTGAGACTTTTGAATTAATGGAATCCACGTGTTTAGCATAATCCTAATCTTAATACACACGCCTGAAAGTATCATTTGGAAGAATTATACATAGAGCAAAGAAATGGACGGTCCCTAAACCAACATGATTCCCCCGTTCAAGAGTATCACACTAAACCAACATGAAAGTGAGACAGTCGGTCCTGGCAAGAGCCAATTACAAGAGTCTAGGAGACTGGGCTCGACAATTGCAACCACTGTAGCAGCAAATTTTTTTTTAAAAATTATAAAAAAAAAGTCAAAAAATATGAATGGTACGTTTAAAGAAAAGATTAAGCAAAACACTACAAAATGATGTTAGAAAAATAGATTTTAAACAGTGACTAGGGGCATTTTCAAAATAGTCTAAAAGATGGAAAATATCGGAATAAATATTTATGCCCAAAAACACTTTCCAATATTTGAGAAAGTGATAGAGAATATAAAAAAAGATATCCTAAATCAATTCCTTATTTTTTAGAATTTTTTATGATTTGTTTTGAAATTTCTTTTGACGGAAAGTTTAATAAGACTATTTACCTTTGATATAAAGTGATCACAATTAATCTTGACCATTACATGTGAAATTCGGTGGTTGCATTTATTTCATTAACTAAGCTCAAAGTTCATGAGAAATAATCTCAGACTTTATGACACACCCAAGCTATTAGGTTTCGCGTTGAATGTTTATAAGTAATTGTGACCTCCATGTACAAAAATAAATAAATGGTTTTATTATATATAAATTTTTTTTAATATCCTTAAATTGGGCACCCAACGCGAAACAGCTCGGTCGGCTCAGCAAAGGCCCGAGCCCGACTAACTATTTATGGTAATGGGAAGGTTACAAAGGAAAGGCAATTCGGATAAAGGAAAGGGGCTTCCCTTACCAAAATTTGGCAAAATGGGGCAATCCAGAAAGAGTAAAGTCGAGTCTAGAGAGAGAGAGAGTAAAAGTTGAGATTAGGGTTGGTGGCCGCCCAATTGACGTTTCTCCTTCTGCTAGACACAATGGCCCAAATTGCAACAACAAATGCATGACTCGCAATGAGGCAGAGACCGAGAGAAAGGGAGAGCGAGTCGTGAATGACGCTGCCCTACACAGACTAGTATGCATGACTGAGTACATGCTCGAAAGAAGCTCATGGGAATATAAGTGGAGTTGGATTCTAGTCCTCTGCTCACCTTTAGAGAGAGAGAGAGAGAGAGAGAGAGAGAGAGAGAGCGAGAGAGAGGATGCAGACATCATTGAAGTACGTTGTCTTTGCTGCATTTGCGGCCTTCATTCTGTATGCTTCTCTGATTCCTGTGGGGGCGTCAAGCCGTGCTTTTGAGCCGCCTCCTCGATTCGGTAGGATTCCTTTTCTCTTGAAATTCCTCCGGTTATGATCCAAATCGCACCCTAATTGTTATTAAAATTTTAAACTCGTGACATTTAAGAGCTTGTGGAAGAAAAGAAAACCATGATTGAAGTGTAGTATATTGTCCATTTATTAATTTTTTTTGCTTTATGGTGATCATCATTGTCCAATCCATAGATCCAATGGTGATGGAAGAGGGGTGAAAGAGTGGAATATCTACTTGATTACTTCAATAACCGCAATGTTATCTTGGTTTTATGGTGACACTTCTTTGTATACACCATCCAACCTTTGTGGAAACAAGTAGAAACAAAGATTGAAACGGTCCAAAATCCATTTCTTGCAAATGCAATTTATGTTAGTATTTTTGGTTATGTAGAAATACTTGTGTGATTTCACAATAACATTATGTTTTGTGTGGTTTTTTTTAAAAAGATAGGGGTTTTTAGTAAAACATTGAAGATGATAGTGCGGATTGAGTGATGTTTAAGTTTGGACATTCTAGAACAAAAGTGGCAGTGATGGTGTATGTGCAGAGTAGACTAAGCCAATCTCCATCCGGATAGATCCCCATATTTTTTTTATATTTTATGTACACAAATGATACATGTTCAAGCTAAGCCTGTCCTAGCTTGAGCTTTGATGGTTTAGTATGTGAACTAGTGGGATGAGCTTGGCTTGGCATATCAGCTTGGGCTCATGACGGGCTGACCTCAGCTGGCCTGCCCTAAGATGGCCTGCTTTGTTGACACTTAGACATATTAAGCCCCTATTTCATCCTCTATATATTTTAAGACTATCTACAATTTGTTAAGGGATGGTATATTATGAGACTATTTATTTTTAGTACAAAGAGATCACACTTAGTTTGATCTATTGGATGTTAAATGAAAATTTATTGCAACATTCAAAAAACATTATTTTATATAGAGCCTAGGCTCTAAACAATCAAATTAGAGCCTACCTTCAAATGGTGTCGAGAAATGTGGTTTCAATATTGGAGATCCTTGTGATAGCCTCAAAATATATTTTCATATTTATTTATAAAGTTTAAAGTTTTAAAAAATAGTGTACATCAAGCAGATCTATGAAAATTTGAAAATATTGAAAATTGGCTGTCAAAAAATTCATCAAAACAACATTTTCTAGTGAAATTTTTGGGGTAGACTCCAATTTGATTGTTTAGAGCCTCAACTCTATATAAAATTTTCCCTTTAAATTTGACGGTCAATGATGATTGTGACCTCCCTGTTTCAAAAGCAAATGGTCTCAATGTATATATTTCCATTTGTTTAACCCCTTATTAAAAAAAAAACAAAACCTATTTTTCACTAGAATCTAAATAATATTGATGTTCTATTGTACAAACGAGACCTGAGACCGAATAACCATCTGATCGATTTTTTTTTTGTTGGGTAAGTCAGGGGGGGAGAAGGCCCCTTACCCATTTTTTGTTAAATTAAAATAAAGAAGATACAAATCATCGTCTTACAATCCTATCATAGGGTAATTAAACAAAATCATAAGTTAAAGACAAATAAATGAAATTTGTTCGATATTTTCATGCATCTTTTCTCCATTTCTATCATCATGGTTCTTACTTTGGCCTTTCTTTCTTTCCTCTTAATGACAGGAAATGGATATTTCACTGAGAGTAAACAGAGAAGTTCGTTTCTTAATCCTCCTCCCGAACCGAATCAGGTCCGCAGTCAGGATACTCCTATGCTGCCTTCACCACCACCACGTCAGTGAAGCCCGTAAATGACATGACGAAGTTAGTAAGATGTTAAAACAACAAAATGCAATGAATAGTTGTAGGGAAGAGTCAATGTTATGTTGTAAGAAAACTTAGAAATGTCTATTGATTTCAGGTCATTATTTGAATGAACTGTAAGAAAGACCTTCTTGAGAATAATATGGGCCTAAGGCAATGAGGTTCCATGAGAGTGGGATGTAAAATAAGGCCTAGTTTGGCAGGGCACTTGAACATTTTCATTCCCGTGGACAGCATACTGGAGACAATAAAATTAAGTATCGATTTCCAGGAATAAGTCAGGAAGGGTTGTTAATTCTAGATAATCCAGCCTCCATATGTCTGTGGTATCTTTTTTATAAAATAATGTTGTGACAAGATGCTCATATAAAAAAAGAAGTAAGGATATAAAATTATAGCCTTATGCTCATCATCCATCCCAACACCGATATTCAATAGTTCATAAATAATTTTATTAAAGTGATTAAGGTACTCATGGATAATCGTACCTTCATTTAACCTTAGGGTGTATAGTTGGTGCTTAAAAAATAATAGACTTGTGAGGGATGTTTGAGGGTTTATCTCCTATAGGTATTTTGATTGATTGTCTATAGACAATTATTTTGAGATATGAGTATCCAAAGAATTATACTTTGCACAATATGGTCAACTTTTATTTTGAGAGAGAGAGAGAGTCCCACAACCAAACATCATTTAGAGAAAATACAATTTACATCAAATCCGGTGCCTCGACCCAAAATCCAGCATATGCAGGCATTTTTCATTTTTCAGTGGTTGTTCATTAATTCCATTGACCATGAAAATGTAGATGGTGGATATTGGCATAACGATCCAAAGTTATTCATGTCAGAAATTTAGTACTGGTAAAAAAAATAGGGATTGTATATGTCGAGAACATTTATTTTTGTACATGGAGGTCACAATTACTTATAACTATCCGACGTGAAATCTAATAGCTTGAAGGTATCATAAAATTCGAGAAAAATTCTTTTGAACTGTGAACTTGGTCAATGAAATAAAAGCAACTTCCTAATTTTACATATAATGATCAAGATTAATTGTGACGACCATGTAGTAAAGGTAAATGGTCTCTTTAGATACTTTTCTCATTAAAAAAATGATTTCATAATATGAGACTATTTATGTTTTTTACACGGAGTTCCCCTAGCCATTAGATGTTAAAATGAATGGCTTGAAGTGTATCATAAAGTTCAAGAATTTTTACTTTTGAACTTGCAAGTCTGTCAATAAAACATTCACAACTACCCAATTTGAAATCTGACTAACAAGAGTGATGGTGATCTCCTTGTATTAAAAGTAAAGGAAAAAGTTATATAAAGTTGCAACATTAAAATATAGAACTACATATGCACCTAAAATATCCATCGAAAAAGATTGTTTTAATGTTGAAAAACCCTCTAAGTGATCATCTCGACATCGAGATATATGAATATGAAAAAAAAAAAGATTTCGAGTTCCAAAAAAATAGTGCATCTTGCAACACATTTTTTAGACCGTTCATTTTCGAGATTTTCATATGTTTATAGATCTACTTTATTTTATCAATTTTTGGAATTTAAAATTTTATAATTAGAGATGAAATAGATTTTAAGATAATCCTAAAAAAAAAATTACATATTATGATAAAATTTGGAGGTGCGCTTTAATTGGATGGTTTAAGTTTGCAACCTTATAAAAACCACACGTCTATATTATGTTTCCCTTAAAAAAAGAAAAAAGGAAAAAAAAAAGAAAGTAGCATCTATGTTTTAACGCTAATTCGAGGGAGCAGAAATTGTGAGTTGGCTTACATTCACCGCAGCACAATATCTCACAAGTCGGAAAAGTGGGTCAAATTGGCCACCCACTGGTTTTGAGTTGCACAGGTTCACTTGGTGAGTGGTATAATATATCACAAGTCCGAAAAGTAGGTCAAATTGGCCACCCACCGGTTTTGAGTTGCATAGGTTGACATGGTGAGTTATCAATAAAAGTAAAGAAAAAGAAAAAAGGAAAAAATAAAATCTGGGATGAAGAATCACTGAAAATGGAAAATATGCAACATCAAAATTTTAATTTCATTTAATAAAATTATAAATAAAAATCAAACTAATAAACACATAAATTAAAATAAGGGTGCAGTTTGTATATAGTCGAGGCTTTAAAGAATCAAAATAAAGCGTACCATCCAATAGTACAGAGAAATGTGGTTTCAATACTGGAAATATTTGTGATAGCCTTAAAATATATTATCATCTTTAATTATAAAATTTAAAGCTTAAAAAATAGTGTATATCGAGCAGATCTATGAAAACTTCAAAACCTTGCAAATTGATGGTCCAAATATGTGTTACAAGATACACTATTTTCAAAACTTGAAATCCATTTTTTTTTTATGTCCATACATCTTGATGTCAAGATTATCAATTTGAGGATATTTGGGCATCAAAACAACCTCTTCTAGTGTTATTTTTGAGGTAGGCTCTAATTTGATTGTTTAGAGCTGAGGTTCCATATAAACTTTTTCCTTAAAAATAAATACAAATTCAAAATGAGAAAGAAAACACAGATTTTCATCTTGCTATTTCATCTTGGAGCTCTAGATTAAAAAAAACAAAAAGACAAAAAACTCAAATTTGAACTCTCTTTCTCTTCAATTTTTTATTTTTAATAAAAAAATTGCTACGCCGATAGAAAAGAAGGTTCCAAAACTATCATTTTCATAATAATTATGTGATTTTTGATGAAGAAATGAGGAATGAAAACGAAAATAGTAAATTAAGTTTCACGAAGAAAAAGTGTTTCATGTTTGTTTTTAAGTGCCTGGTTGTGGGGATACCCAAACTTGCGCCTCGACTCCAAAAGATACTCGAATGTCTCCGAGTCGGCTCGAGGATATCTAGAACGCTATATGACCAACCGGCCCATCACTTTTTTGGTGAAAATCAGATAACTTTAGGTTTAGAAGTTTCCCCAGGTGGAGTGGCACAGGTTGACCGGCCACGTCCTGAGTCTAACAGGGTCTGGGTCCAAATCCATTTTCTAGACTTGGCATTTGGCAGGTTGGGTTTGGGTCCAAATAACTTGACCTGACTTGGGTTCGGCTGCGTCAAGGTCCGACTCCTAATACGGATTAAACACGATCTTGTATAAAATATATATCCTATGCAATTATAATTTTTAATTTTTTGAAAAATAATTTTATACCCAGTTCAGGAGTGATACGGTCAGCCTGGTCGAATAGACCGTTGCGACCCTTATCCCCCAGCTACCATACAGACCTTTGAATGACGCCCTTCTTGCGTGTCTTTTGATGACTTCTAAGGAGAAAGAGACTGCAACCGGCAGTGAGAAAGATCACAGTTGAGGACCTTTCAATGACATTAAAATGAGTGTTGTGGGGCTTAAATGAGGGTGAAAAAGAGTTATCAGCATTGACATTTCAATGAAAACTACCAAATTGCATTTGGTTGACCAAAAGACTTGCTCTTCTTTCATGATAATTTGGACCCATGCCAGTACATATTAAAAATTGAACTATAAATAGTTCACCATTCGAGCATTTGCAAAAACCCTAAGAGAAAGAGAAAGGACAGAGAATTGAAACAATAGTTTCAAGCATTTTCCAAAACCCAATCACAAAGAGAGGGAGAGAGAAAGAGGATGTTGTTTAAGTGGGGTTTGTTGATTGCAGCACTGGCCTTTTCTCTAAGTCTTTCTCTCTTGCCTAAAGTGGACTCCAGGCTTATTTATGAACTTCATCCTGGTAAGACAATTTTCCCCTTTATATTGAATCTTGCAACATTTTAGTAAGTAAATAGATCACTTTTTTTAAGGTCTCGGACCATATGAACTTCCTCCTCATCTTGGTAAGACAACTTTGCCCTTTATATTGAATCTTGCAACATTTTAGGAAGTAGATAGGTCACCTTTTTAAGGGATTTTATACACTGTGATTCAAGGAGATCACATTTAATTACAACCGTCCAATGTGAAATTTGATAGCTTGGGTCTGTCACAATGTTTGAGAAAATTTCTTTTAAAGTTTGAGCTTGGTCCACGGAATAAATGTAGCTATTGAATTTCTTATCCAATGGTCATGATCAATTGTGCCCACTTTGTACCAAAGATAAATGATCTCATCATATACTTTTTCAATTTTTTTTGTTTCTAGTGGGCCACTCAACACTACGAATGATCTGCCTCTTATGTTTATTTTGCTTGAGATTATATTTATAGTGGAGCGCCTATAATATATACTCCCTTAGGAGCACACTGTACACTTACTCCCTCAGGAAAGAGTTCCCAAGGAGTTGTTCTATCTTGAATTTTGGTAACATACTGTCGAATCATTAGATGAGCAATTTCCAACAGAAAAAAAGGAATAAGAATCTAAGCTTATAAATAATTAGATATGGCACGCCACAAATTGCATTATCCATGTTCAATCATAAGGCCATTATTTGTTTCAAGTAAATGTAAAATACATATATTTCTCTTTTCTTTTTTTTTGAGGTCGGTTGCAAGGTTGTAAGGAATATCCCAAAAGTTGATGTCCAGGTAATACTCCTCCAAATTGGACTTTTCTTGAGGGAGTGAATAGACAACATGCTCATGTTGGAGCATATAATTATTTTGCCTTATAATTTTTTCAACCAATGCACAAGTCACTGCCAAAACTATAAATCATGTTCATATCTTACTCCTATGGTGGAGTTGTTGGGACATCCAAATAATGCCTAAAAATTTGGATGCCTTTGGAGTTCGGATTGCAAATTCCACAAGTGGAGTAAGTGCCTATAATTTTATTTGGTCTCTCTCTCTCTCACACACACACGTAGACACATAGAGAGAGAACACAAACCATATACAAGTCAAGCACAACTTTATAAACGACAAAATCTACTATACATATTCTACATTTTGTAATATAATATTTCTTTAAGTTGAGATTCCTATTGGATTGATACTAATAAAAATCTCATTTTTATACCTCCTTATGTTGTACAAGTAGTTTCAATGTCAAAATTCTTATGATTGCTTGAAAACATATTTCCATCCTTAGTTCTGAAATTTAAGACTAGTACAAATCAAGTAAATCTATAAACACTTGAAAATATTAAAAATGGATGGTCGAGATAACTTGTTGTAAGACTTGAAATTCTTTTTCTCTTCGTATCCGTACCTCTCGAGGTCGAGATGATCAATTAAAGAGCTTTCCAATATCACAAACACTCTTTTTTAGAGGATTTTTGAGCTGCCCCTTACTTTGATAGTATAAGGTTGATATAAAATCTTTCAAAGAAGAATATATTGTATATTCTTTATATTCTATATACACAAAATGGTAGGCCCAATAGGACATAGTTAAAAGTAGTGAGAAAAAAATTTGGAACATATAACTGCTAGTGGGGTCAGCTTGGCTTGGCTTATCGAATTGGGCTCATGGCGAGCTGCCCCAAGCCGGCTTGCCCTAAGATGGCTTGGCTTGTTCACACCTTGACATATTAAGGCCCCATTTCATCCTCCATATATTTTAAGACTAGTCTACTCTTTGTTAAACCCCTTATTAAAAATAAAAAACTGGTTTTTCACTGGATTCTAAATAAATAGGTAGAGTTGTTCTATCGTACAAACGGGGCCTAAGACTGAATAGCCATCTGTTCGATTAAGATTGAATAGCCATCGTTCGATATTTGCATTCATCTTTTGTCACAGCTCTATTATTATGCTTCTTACTTTGACCTATTCTTTCTTGCCGCTCAATGACAGTAAATGTACCGCATGGATATTTCACTGAGAGTAAACAGAAAAGAGATTCCCTTCTTAATCCTCCTCCTCCCCAACCGAATAGGAACCGCAGAAGGGATGTTCCTCCGCTGCCTCCACCACCACCACCTCAGTCGATCGAGCAACCTTCACCACTACCACCTCAGTCAATCATGTCGCCTTCACCACTACCACCTCAGTCAATCCCGCCGCCTTCACCACCACCACCTCAGTCAATCCCGCCGCCTTCACCATCACCACCTCAATCGAACACGTAAATGACATGACGAAGTTAGCAAGAAGTTAAACTAACTAAATCTAATGCATAATGGAAGGGAAAGTCGAGGTCATGTTAGTAAGAGGAGTAAGAAATGTCTCTTGATTTTAGGTCATTATCTAAACTGTGACAAAGCCATTATTAATAATGGATTAGGCCATCAGGTTCCATGAGTGTGGGATTGTGAAAATGTTGGCACTTGTGGGTGGTCATGGCTTCACATGTGTCATATTTTTTTTTTTTATCTTAATAATACATTTTAATATTTATCATTAAAAATGAGAGAGAATATGTCTTTATCAAATGATGATAACTACCCATCTCTTAAGAAAAGAGGACCACCTGCTAAGAGATTCTAAGAGGAAAGCTAAATATTACAGAACGGCCTCTTCACATCACTCTATAAGTAGAGTTTTCATGGCTATAAAGAGACACACATAGTTTTCAATTGTTCTAGTAAAACCTGATCTCTGTGATTCACAGTTTTATGACATTACCTTCTATTCTTGAGACTTTGGGGGTTCTTCTCTTCCCCCAAAAAGTTCAACAGAAATAAAGCTTAGTTTGAGAGGCACTTGAATGTTTTCATTCCTTTTGCCCCTTTATTGGAGACAAAAAACTTAAGGAAAAAGTTTACATAAGGATGCAACCTTATAAGGTAGAACTAGGGATGCCCCTAAAAAATCCATCAAAAAAGGTAGTTTTTATGTTGAAAAGCCTTTTAATTGATTATCTTGACATCAAGATGTACGACTATAAAAAATAAAAAGAATTTAAGTCTCAGAAATAGTGCATTTACAACATATTACCACACCATCCATTTTCAAGATTTTCATATGTTTATAGATCTACTTGATTTTAACCATTTTTGAAATTAAAATTTTTATAATTAGATATAAAAATAGATTTTAAGATAATCCTAAGAACATTTTACATCAAAATTATGTACCATAATAAAATTTGAAGATGCACCTTACCTCTACACCTACAGATGCATCCGTATGCCAGTTGCACCCTAAAATTAAATACCTAATTCCAGATAATTAGTAGTAACTTTGTAAGGGTTGTTAACTCTATCGCGCCTAAAAAAGGGAAAACTTTCTATTTGGCACTTCACTTATAAAAGATTTATGTAACTTTTGTTTCTCTTCCATCTAATATCGTCCCATCTTGATCAGGTGGTTGAGAACGTGTAAAATATTAAAGTTTTATTTTTGAGTAATGATCCTATAGGACCCTCCCCCACCCATGTACGTAGGACCCCAGAGGATCACCATTAAAGTTGGCATGGATCTCAAGAAAAGTTATCACATGGGTGTGGGACTTGACTTTTCTATAGATCCGTGCCAAAAATAATGGTGATCATTTGGGGTCCTACACATATGGGTGGGGGAGGGTCCTCTAGGATCATTTCTCTTTATTTTTTCTAGAAATCATATTAAGATGAAATTTAGGGGTGTGTAATTAGTTAGAGCTTTCATGTAAAATAAAAATAAAAATAAATAAAAATAGAATAACTAAAAGGGAAAAGTTTATATAAGGTTGCAACCTTAAAATGTAGAACTACATATGCACCTCAAAAATCCATTGAAAAATGTTATATTAATGTTGAAATCTAATTGATCTTCTTGACATCGAGATATATGAATATGAAAAAAAAAAAAAAAAAAGATTTTGAGTCCCAGATATAGTGCATCTTGTGACACATTATCTAGACCGTCTATTTTCAAGATTTTCATATGTTTATAGATCTACTTGATTTTTAATCATTTTTAGAGTTTAAAGTTTTACGATTAGATATGACAATAGATTTTCAAACAATCTTATGAATTTTTAACACAAAAAATATATGTTATGATAAAGTTCGAAGCTGTATGCATTTACAAAATACCGTCTCAATCATCCTATTTCATCAGATTCGGGATGTGATATGCAACCTTATTGAAACCACACCCTAACTAAAATACGCCAAAATATCTTGTCACCGTACCATTATAATATAATGAAACTACACTTCTTGAAAACCATGTTTTTCGTATTTGTATAACCCCAAAACATGTACAAATCTTCTCGTCATCGTAATAATCAGTTCCAAAAAAAAAAAACATCAATTTGCATTCTAGATATGGTCAAAATGGGTCCCCTTCGACAACAAATCTAGACTATTCATTTGGTGAATTCATCAAGATCTAGGCCTTTACAAACTCAAAATCTTTTTTTTTCCTTTTTTAACATAATTCATCTCATGATAATAAAGTCACCTAAAGAAATTGGAAAGGAAACAAATAATTCTAAAGCTTAAATCTAAGCATCTTATCAAAATGGATGGTCTATGTTACTAGGCTACAAAAACATTTTCTAAGTAGTGTTATCCAATTTTTCTTTTTTACCCTTTATGGAGATGACAAAAGTACCCTTTGTCTTGTACTAATATTTACAAAATTGCCTCATAAAAGTAACTTTTAAAAAAAAATAGATAACATAATTAATAAATCCACCCTTCACAACT